>QJNS01000458.1:9510-30819 GCA_004154925.1 Monosporascus cannonballus
CCCCCCGCCCCCCCCCCCCCCCCCCCCCCCCCGGCTCTACGCGAATTGTAGATCCAGAATTGGATGGTAGGCGTATGTGGTGCATATATAGGTACCGATAAATGGTGAAACCTTAACTTTGGAGTCACGAGAAACTGTCGCACTTGTTAAAGAGATGGATATATCCAAGCGGGCTAAGAATTATGGGGTCGTAGTTACGCCGCGTACAACTTCTATACCAGGCCGCCTCTGTCATGCAGCGCCCGCCCAGCGTAGCATCAAAACTTTCAGCCGCTCCTGGTCACGAGGTAGGAACAGTAAGAGGCCCCGAGTGGTTCCTGGAGGTCCTGTATGCACTTGCTTGGTCAGAATATCCCGAGTTTCCTGCTGTCGTCAGTGGGATGCCAGACGGATGCCAGACTTCGCGTTACCTCTGCCTAGCCGAGCGTGGGGACGCAACATGGGCAAATTACGACGAACATGGAAACCAAAAGTTTCGCATAGAGGGATGTCGAGGGAAAGTCGGGGCTCGCTGCCTTTTGCGACAGACACCTGATTGGACGGACGACCGAGATTGACGCCTCTAGGGTACAGGAGCACCTAGTAGTTCGGACCAGGGGCCCAGGGCACCGCACCGCATTCCAAACCAACCAGCGCCCAGCACCCGGGCATCCACCAACTGCAACAGGCGAAACTGCGACTCTGCAGTGTGTCACGAATGCCAGGCAGCCCAGAACGGGAAAAACGAGGGTAACATCGGCATGCAAAATGTACATACCTGGTAGGTACATATGTGCTTCAGCTAGTGCGACGCGACAAACTGCAGGGCCCAGGAAAAAATTTGAAACATTCACACACTCACAAACAGGGGAGTGTGAAAACATATTCGATATTCTTGAATTTGAGTGCCGATTCCTCCTTGCTTGTGCGAAGTATTAGTGATCCTCCCTCGTTAGTGCGGGGGTTTCCTGCTTCCTTATGGAATCCCTGCAAGGAACCCGGGCTGGGGTTTGATCTAATCATAACAGATTGCCGTCCGTTTCTCAGCGGCAGCAGCGGATAAAGAGAGAGTCCTTGGTGACCGGGATCGCACATATGGGTCTTTTTGCATACCTAGATAGATCAACGGAAACTCGCCTACTCAAATAACCTTCGAGACTGACAGACACCGAGGGTAGCAAGAAAGTAGGGGTGATGGATGAATGTGGTGGAGACCAGATCATTCCTGGTGGGATGTCTCTTGCAGAACCAGCCCACTCGTTGGAGACACTAGAGCTGGAAAGATCACCAAACTGAGGCCCGCCGTACGTACACGCTGCCAAGTTGGATAAACCTTGCTTGTTCATGCTTTCATCGGAGAACGAAACTGGGA
The DNA here is from genome assembly GCA_004154925.1 of Monosporascus cannonballus. NCBI lineage: Eukaryota > Fungi > Ascomycota > Sordariomycetes > Xylariales > Monosporascus > Monosporascus cannonballus. The sequence continues at coordinate 10,862 of QJNS01000458.1, forward strand.
GATACGAAGATGCCTGGGTGTTGATACCTACCTTAGTAGGTATGCATTGAGCTGAGGATGCTGGTATGTCTGGCGGCATCAGCGTGACTAAGCCGGCATAGGCAGCGTTAGAAGACTCCGAGACAGATATGGACCCATATCTCCGATCTAAAATAGAGACAGCCGAATCTCCTCTTTCCGAGCATTCCAAATGGGTACAAATATTCGGGTTGGGCTTGTGGGCATAAAAAGATGTACCGGTCCAGCTTAGCAAACTCCTTCGAAGCACCAGTCCGGACATTTTACCGTCCCTGCCTATGTCCGTTAAGCCCACTTTATTAATTCCCAAGTTCCAGTCGAACTTTTGGTTAGCCCCTCGCCGAGTCACTGGAGCCCTCCCTCTCCCGCCGGGTACATAAGGAGATACTTACCATAATACAAAGGGACATATAGACATTAATGTAGACGCAGATGTAGATCTTGTGTAGACGCGAATGCATGACGGGGCCCTCAGGACTGTATGGTATAATAAGATACACACTAAGGCAAAACAGATCCTCCACCTGCCCTGCTCGTGCCTTCCTAGGCAGTTCTAGGCTTTTGGTAGGCGTCGTTGCTGGCTGAAAGCCCTTTTTGACCCTCTGCTCCTCCTCTTCCATCCTCCTTCTCCCTCCTTTCCCACTTTTGCTACACATCGCCTTCGCTCCTTAATTTTGCGGATTTTCATCCAACTTTTTTCGGTGGTTGAAGTGTTCGGCGCAGACGTCGCTCGGAAGTGAAGACGAGAAGAAGCAGGTTGTCGGCCGTTGTGACGAGTAGGAATTAAAAGACATTAAAGTTTCTTAGCTCTTTGGGGGATTTTTTTTTCCAAGGGTTTCCGCAGGTGAGTTTAAATCTGTCCTCTCCTTTTCTTTACCGATGTCTCCATCTGCACCTTGATGGCCTGTTTGCGCCATGGTCCTATAGAACAAGAGTCTGCTATAAGACGAATCCAAGGGAAAGTAACTGTCTTACTACATCCCTGTGGGAAGATAAAGAGCTCAGCCGGCCCGGATGATATACCCCTCGACTCTGGCGACGAGACACGTCCAATTACTGCCGTTGCACACACGCTTTACTCTCTATATATATGTCCAATGCGCAACAAGGGTTTCCACCAAATCTCCGGAACAGAGAACACACCACCGCAATCGGACCACCTATCTGGCCACCACATGACGTTGCCGCATCTTCGCAGCGAACCCTGATCTGATCATCCAGCTCGGCAGCATGCGCAACTTACAGCTCATTCCCTCGCCTTCACCGCTTGATATAACTATCACTTGTAGCCGAATCATGTTCGACTTCCGCATTGCCAAGAGCAGCCAAAGACGCCACAACACTCTTTACGCCCGAACTGCACGCATTTTCAGCCGCCGTAGTGCGCTGCTGAACTGCCGAAACGAGGCAATAGGGCCAGGGGGCATACTCGGATAGAACTTCGATAGGGGTCTGAAGCTAGGATATGACGAGACTGGCCCGAAAAAGACTACATCACACAGCATATATGCAACCAACCTGCAGGTCGGGCGAGGCCTAGACTTGCATAGTCATTTGTACAGTCAGCGATCCTCGTCCTCCTTCGCACTGCCAGCCATCATCGTCCTTATCGTTTCGTCGTCGCACGTTTCGATAACCGGGCAAACGGACCGACGCGGGCGATCCCGCTTTCTGCTACCTTGCCTCGGGCCGTTGAAATGTCATCTCGGGCAGGCCACAAATATCCGACATGGACAATACACCCCGGTCGGCGGTATAGACCTATGTCCGAGGGTTTCAAACCTTCGGAATATCTAGCGTTCTTTTCAACTCATGTCTTCTATGCGCCGACACGCCGGCGGCCTCGAGTGAAGACTGGCTGAAACAGGATCAGACTAGAACGCCACCCCCTATCGGTGCAGGCGCGTGATCAAAGAGTGGACAGATGGAGACAAAGCTTGGGTGAAAATGTCGTGCTGATGATGGAAGTGAACAGATACATAATCTTGTCGCAATGTCGTCCCTGTCGCGTCGTGCTTGCTACAAGTGTGGCAACGTTGGCCACTATGCCGAGGTCTGCTCCTCCGCCGAGCGCCTCTGCTACAACTGCAAGCAGCCTGGTACGGTGCCTTTCTAACGTTGAGCGTCTTATTTGTTAGACTGACGGTAGTCGAAAGGTCACGAGTCCAACCAGTGCCCTCTCCCTCGCACCACCGAGGCTAAGCAGTGCTATCACTGCCAGGGGCTGGGTCATGTCCAGGCCGACTGCCCTACTCTCCGCCTGAGCGGAGCCGGAACCAACGGGCGCTGCTACAACTGCGGCCAGCCCGGTCACCTGGCCCGTGCTTGCCCCAACCCCGCTGGCGTCGGTATGGGTCGGGGTGGGCCGGTCGGCCGCGGCGGCTACGGAGGTTTCCCCCGCGGGGGTTTCGCCGGCGGTCCGCGGCCCGCCACGTGCTACAAGTGCGGTGGCCCCAACCACTTCGCCCGTGATTGCCAGGCACAAGCCATGAAGTGCTATGCCTGCGGCAAGCTCGGTCACATCTCCCGCGACTGCACCGCACCCAACGGCGGCCCTCTCAACACTGCCGGCAAGACCTGCTACCAGTGCGGCGAGGCCGGCCACATCTCCCGTGACTGCCCCCAGAAGGCTGCCACCAGCGAGATACCCGCTCCAGTCGAGGTCCCCGCCGCTGCCCCAGCTATTCCTCCGGTGGCATAAACAACACCCTTCACTCCGGCGCTCACCTCTAACTAAACGTTCTGGCTGGGTTGGCAATGAATGTCTTGCTGTTGTGGCAATCCGTTAATAGTTTTCCGCACATGGGTCGACCAATCACCGCCCGTTTGTGACACTATTGGGAAAACATCACAACTCATGGCTGAGCTGCACGATGGACGCTTCGTCCATGATAAGCCCCCCAGCTACGAGTTCCAGGCTGATACCGTATACCTACGTCTGTTTACATTTCTTGACGGATCATTCGCATATCGACCTTTGTCCTCTTCCCTCGACCTTTAGTTTATCGCATCTTGTTTCCTTTGTCACCGTCAAATCCGCGGCCTTCCCATCGCGATTTACCGATCCCGAAACTCCCCGCTGCCGACAAATGGGCTTATTGGCCCCTGGATTTAGCATCCATACTCAGCACGCCTTCGAACTTTTATCTCATCTCCTTTTAGTTTCGGGCTTCCGCATTATCTCATGTACGATTTCACGGTGTATATGATCAAGATCTCAAGGAACCATTTATGATCGATCACGGCGGTATCTCTTTGAACACCTTCAGACCAATTTCAGCGGGGCTAGCGGTTTGGCGCCTTCGGATCAATCAGTCAACTAGGGGGAGCAAAGAATGACTCCGAATACACGGTCTAAAAGCCCTCGTGTACAACTTATTTAACAGGACCTTGGCATAGCGATTTTCCTGGCAGGGGCGGGGAAAGTGGAGAAGAGATATGCGAGATTAAGAGTGTGATGGTAGAAGTAGTGTCGAGAGCATGAGTGTGGAGAGAGGAGGTGAGATATACGGACACATACCTCTGTGGGTGAGTGAAGAGCGCGCACGAGAGAGAGAGAGAGAGAGAGAAAGCGTGAAGAGAGAAGCAACGTTTCAAAAAAGGAAGTGTGAGATCTGCTCGTATCCGCCTGTACCGGGGTTGATCTGTCGACTGGGACGCATGGTCGACTTATGCGTCTGACATCCCTTCCATATACCCCCTTTTCCCCCGCCCCTTCCCATTCCCCCTAAAGATTCCAGGAGATGTAGAAGAGGCATAGACTAGCCCCGCGCCGCAAGGAATATCGACGCTGGGAGTGAGTTACTGAATCCCGACAAGCCGCCCAGAGGAGGAAACCATACGGACCCGGACCAGTAGGTCCTATATACTACCAGGAGAGTAGTTGGCTTTTAGAAATGAGGGGAACGGGTAACCAGGCATCTTGGCATCGCCCATCGTGGGTAACAATGGAAGACCGTATATGCGCTTGGAGTTAACACCGCGGGACGGGTTAGTAAATTGGTTAGAATCGGGGCAGACTGCTGGAGTCGGTCGAAGAGGCGAGTTGATACGACTGTCGATAGATTGATACCCTACGAAATATGGATTATGGATATGGTGTGGTTGTGATTTGTCCGGTAATTTCACTACTAGAGGCGAGCTGTGGCGCCGGGTGTTGATTGAGGCGATGTGTGATACGATATCGCTCGCCCTCTAGGAATACTAAACCAATTTGTCGCTTTCCTCGCCCCGACTCAAGATTCGATAGCTTCTCCATTCACCCATCATGGAGTACATTGCGTCCTTCATCCAACAGGCCGTTTTCCCTTTCTGCAACGGTTCCGCCTTCTGCTGATACCATGGAACGAAGCGACGGAGAAATCCTGTCATCCCAATGTATGTCTCCAATGCTCCAAGGTTTGGTTGGGAGGACGGGCCTCCGCAGTGCTGGATGCGGTCTTCAGTGTTGGAGAGGCCGAAGCTGCCTACTTCGAATCGGAGAAGCTTGACCGACGTGGAGCCCACGAACGATTTCGAGGGCGCCAGAGCCAAACCCTTCTCTTCGAATATCTCCAGGACCGTTTCGACGGCCTGAAGTGGTCATTTGTTGTCTTGCTAGAGATGACCACATTGTCTATATAAGCAGCGGCGAAACCGGTTCCATTTGTCGCTTTCCTCGCCCCGATCAATCGCTCGAAGGGGACTGAAATCAGATAATTAATCGGCCTGGACTTCAATAAGAAATGTTCGTTTACTCGGCAGTCGCTGCTATACACCTATATCTACGTAGCTCACTTCGCTGTAACTAGCGGCTTGCTGAAGATGAATGAATGACTGAATGAACCTGGCGATGATAGCAACGCCACCTTGCCTCTTAAAGCAATTAATCAGAGTTCAGTTATATCGTATCATCTTACGGACGACAACGAACGAAGCACCCAGACGCAGACGACGGGAAACTTTGTAAGGCGTGCATGCACGCTCAATGCTTTTCAATCACTCATTACTCGTCTGCGATCAACTCCCCCAGCGTCTTGCCCAGCTGCACCAGCGTCTTCGCGTACACCCGGGCCACATTCATGTGTAGCTCCTCGTCCTCATCGTCCTCGTCTATGTCGTCTTCTTGCGGTTGGTGCTGGTGCTGCTGCCGGTGGCCGGGAGGCGGCCCCCCGTTCGTGTTCGGTAGCGCTTCGCCGTCGGAGTCGGACTCCTCGTCGTCAAGCGCGAAGTGAAATTGCGAGGCCCCGTTTGTGACAGAGATGTTGTTGTTGTTGTTGTTGTTGTTGTTGTTGTTTTTGTTGTTTTTGTTACCGTTGTCGTTATGTGACGTGGGGGTTTCATTGTTGCTATTATTATTAATCGCCGATTCAGCTCCCACTGGGAACACGGTTGTAGGCCGTAAGGGTGCTTTACTGCTAGCGCCGCCATTAATAGGTCGCCGGTCCAGATTTGGCGTCTCTTCGCCTGCATCTTCGTCTTCGGCTCTTATCCTATCCCCGGTTTCGTCGCCCCCATGTGTCATTGGGTCTAGTGCTTCCTGCTCTTCGACCTTGACCTTTACCCGCTTCTTCGGGTCGCCCTCTTCTGCGTCCTTATCTGACAGCTCCGCGTCATCGTCCACTTTTCGCTTCGGGATGATTTCCGGGTCCGCCACGTCGACAAACTCGTCGCCCTCGTCATCGTCGTCGTCTTCTTCATCCTGATCTTCCTTCTTGATCTGTGGTACGGTGATAACTTGATCTTCGTCATCCGTATCCTCTTCTCCCACAAACCCGCCGTAGTCGCTCTCCGGTTTCAACCCATAGACCACACCCTCGCCGGGGTCGATCGCCGCCTCAAAGGGGTCAAGTATCCGGTCGTCCCTTCTTGCCATCCTCACCAAAGCATCATCACCTTCGTCTTTAAAATTACTGCTATCTCTGTCGACACCCTTCTTGACATTATTATTATCGTCATCGTCATTATCACTGTCGTCCTCTACATCGGCCTCGCCGCTCATGACGACGGCGACCAGTATGCGCGTCTCGTCGGCGATGCTCTTGAGGCGCACCATGTCGGTGCGTGAGAGCCCCGCGCCGAGGCCGCGCTGGAACCCCGGCAGCGGGTCCCGCGTCTTCACATCGCGCCCCACCAGCAGCGATGCGAAGCAGTGGTCGAGCTTCTGGAGCAGGGCGAAGGTCGGTCGCGGCGCCGGCGCGAAAGATGCCAGGTACGTGGTCAGGGCGTGCGCCACGTTGATTAGGTACGGGATCTGGAGGCTCGCTGTTTTACACGAGGCAGGTCGTCCGTCAGCCACTAGCTATCCAGGAAGAGAAAGGGCGGGAGGGGAGAGAGAATGTGTATACGCATGTGTCTGTAGGCATGTTACGTACGCGTCCCGCTGAACCAGAGCACGTCAACGACATCCTCGAGGTCGCGGCACAGCTCGTCGGCGCTGTCGTAGCCCGGCACCTCCGCGGGGTCGCCGCTAACTCCGTCGTCGTTCGGGATCCCGTGCTTCTTAACGTACCGCCGCGACACGTGTAGCAGCCGCTGCGACACGTAGTCCCGCGCGTAGTCCTCCTTGCGGGACCCGGGCGCCAGGGGCCGCGAGCGCGGCGCAGGGAGGCGCGCCGCTGCCCGGCTCGATGCTGTGCTAGGCGCGGGCGACGGTAGGGTCTGCGATCGTGCGGAGGGCGGGAGGAAGCCGCCCGCGCCCAGGGGTGGTCGGGGTACTGGCGTCTCAGCCATTCTCCATGTGCGAGTGTTCGGTTGCCGTCGATGTCGATCTGGAAGGGCTTGGAGGGTGGCGCATATATGGCAATTGTTCTGGCTAGGGAGATGTTAATGGTTGATGAGAGGTGAAGCATGTCAGGTAACCATACGTACCCCGTTTGTGGTTCGCGCACCGTTGGTGGAATGGCGCCCGCGCTCCAGGGGTCTCACCTCAGCCTTGTGACGCAATTAACTTAGACAACTATGTAAGTGCATATACACTAAGCCACATCCTGCGCCCCAGGTATGCGCGGTAGCTTTTTTTAAGCTTTTCAACTCACGATAAGATAAGAAGAGCGGGACCTGCCCGCATATGTAGCCGATGCTTTCTAATCGATATCAGCCCTTCTCGACATTTTCTATGGGCATTCCCTACTCTGTACAAAGCCGCATCTTCCAGCGACTACGTAATTGACGACACTCGACAAGCGGTAGAAAACAGAGGAAAAAAAAAAAAAAAACCACAGTACCCATTAGCCACCATGCCTGCCCGCCAAATCTTCGTCGAACCTCCGTCCAACGGTCGCCCGAACCGCGCTCCAAAGGGAGTCTTCGCTTCTGCGTACGACGCCCTTACGTCGCCCCAGAACGCATCCATGGTGCGCAGCGTCGCTGCCTTTGGTGTATGTCGCTTGCTATCAAATAAATAAATATATATATATATATATATGCTGAAGCATACATGCTGACCTTGCCGCAGGCGGCGGTGGCTTTCCTCTCAAGCCCGTGGGCTGAGATCCTCCTTCCTCCGTAAGAGACGCTTATGCGACGTCTTCCGTATGTTGATCGTCTAACTCCCTGCTATAGGGCGTAATCGCACCCCATTCTCCGTGTGTCGATGCATGAAAAGCTATACACAGACGAAGAGGTTCGAAAATTGGGGGGACGCCCGCTGTACGATATGTGAAAAGAGGGGTTATTGTACCATACACATCATATCCCATCACGTCATGGTGGATAGACGACAGTCCGGTTGGTCCGGAATGGTTGGAAGCGTTATGGCGCTTTGGAAGGATACATCTCCTACGTTATGCGTTAATAAATACGAAGTGTACGATGATGCATGGATAGGCAGTTAACGCGATACTGTCAGGGTACTAGCAACACTGCGACGCCATGCTTGTTCTCGGATGTAAGGGCTCGCTATCGTACAGCCGTTGTGAAGAGGTTGGGTCTCCTGTACCGCTAAGATGCCCTATAACAAAATCGTCCGGTTCGCTGCCGTTTCCTCTTACTAGTGTTGATATGCTTGCACGGTCGAGGGTAATAATCTAGGAAATGGGGCCTAGAAACCCTCCGAGCACTTAAGCGCCTGTTTGCATTGCCTGCTATGGGCCGTAGCTACTAACTAGCCCACATCAACTCTTCAGTCATGGCAGAGTCCCGTCTCGACGAAAAGCTAGATGCCGTCCAAGTATACGATGACGTCTGCTCCGGCGGCGGTAGACTATAGCATCGAGCTATACCTACATGCCTTGGGTTTTGACACGTAGTGAGCGTGGTGCGGTGGTAGCCGTGCCCCCCAGATATAGCCACTGGGCAGCGGATAGTCTCTATCAATATGCGAACACTTTCCTTTCCACAGGTCCTTCTGCCGCTAGATGACATAAGAATGAACCTCTGGGCACCAAATCACTATTCAGCCTCGCTGCTTTGTTAGACACGTGCCGACGAAGGTTTAACCTGTATTGCCAAAACCCACTACCTGCAAACGTAATTTATGTGCGGCAGGCACCCTTCGAGTCTTATAAGCCTGCATTCTGGTTATACTAGTATTGCAAGTTTTCGACGTCGTTGAAATCGTATCACTAGAATTGACCTCGCTACAGAGACAGTTCACTGTTTTACTAAGAACCAGACCTTCTGCCCATGGCTTGGCTTTTTTAGACGACAGTGACTTGGGATGCATCTCCTATAAATAAGTTGCTGTCGCTGATGGGTTTTCTCGAGAGGTATCTGCACCACCCAAGAAGAACATGAGCCCGAAGGCGCTCGATGGATTTCGAATCTGCAAAGGATCCATCCTTCGAGGTGACAAGATGTCCGAATATGGACGACATCGTATTGTATAACCCGCAGGGCTTCCTGATTTTAGGTCCCTTTGGCGAAATATACAATAACGGTTGCGGCGTTCCCTATTTCAGCTTGAGCGCGGGATCTTAGAGGACGTCGCGGCTGGATTAAGGTAGGCGTGCGTACGATGTGGTAAGGGGCTTTCATTTTGCGGTCTCTAGTCTCAAGTGTATATTATAGCAGTAGCTATTCAGCTGGTTCCTGTGGGCACTTCGCGCCTGACCACCAGATTCATTGAACCTGGCCATCTGGACACACGGGAGGACCCGTGAACTCCATGGGACCGGACTAGAGCCTAACTAAGCGCAGACACCATTAGCGGCTGTACGACGGCAGACTACAGGCTCGGTGCGCCGGCACAGGTCGCCTCCGGAGCATGATGCGAGCCGTGAACCTGACAACGAAGGATAAAGTAAGTTATACATTGGGGGGAACCCATACCTCCTGCTTACAATATGCCGCACGGGGACGCTTCCGGATCCGTGGACCACACCAGCATTCTACTCAGTACAGCGGTCATGCTGCGCCGTCCGGGTACAGTACGCGTCGTACTCAGACAACGCGTCGGGACGCCTGGCTCGTTCTCCTGAAGCCCCTTCTACGGAGGCTGTGAAACTCATAGTGCAATTTTGGCGTCATCAAGTCGGTCTACCAAGCCGTTTGCTTTATGCCCTTGGCCTTGGCTAGAACGGACTAGAGGTCACGTCTACAATATAGACGTTTCGAAAGGGTGAATAACTACCACCATCCAGCGCAAGTGAAAGGCAAGTGACCTCTTCTTACTAGCTCCTTGGAATTGCTTGATATATGAAACCACTTACGCAGACTCAGATCTTCCCATCCAAGACTTGCATTGTCCCTAGTCTATGTTTGGGTCCTACAGCTGCTGCATTGCACGGTACGACCGTACGATGACGTGGAAGCTTCTCTTAGCGAATGCAAAATTTCCGAGTACCTACTTACATATGCTTGGCCTTCCCACTTGATGGACATTGGAGAAGCTTTGTTAATACAACATCCGATAGAAGCGACTGAGACGCCTCCCAAAGACGGAATTTGCCGTTGTCTAACAGGCCCCGGTCTTGCCGGCCTGCCGCAGCCGGCCTAAGCCAGGCCTTGTCCCTCTTATCGATTAGATTCAGGAACTTTGCACGTAGAAGATTTGGGGGGAAGAGGAACTTGCAGCTGCCAGGCCCCCCCCGCTCAGCCATCTCCGCACCAGCCCGCTCCGCCAATGTTCGGCACTTTACGGCGGGATTTCAGGGTCCCATAGCGAGGATTGGCTGGCAGCCATCAGCCCGCCCCAAACCGCGCCCCCCAGGTCGATGAACCATGTCAAATCGTTAATTGACCGGAGCTAAACGCTCTTTGGCAACCCCACCGGTCATCGCTACAAGCCGTCGAAAAATCAACTGTGCCTGGTACGACAAGGGTGGTACTTTAACCTTTAACATAAAATAGTAGTCTTTGCACAGCCATTTACCAGCTATCGCTTCAGGCAGGGTTAGGGTTAGCGGTTAAGGTCAGGGTTGGGCCTCGGGGTGTTTGAGGGGGCCGGCGAGGGGCCCTTATTCAGGTGTATAACCTTGATATTTACAGCGGTGTTGGTAGTGATGGTGGTGGTCTTACGGGAGTTGCACCAGCCCAGCTCTACCAGTGCATTATAGTTGGTTACTACCCATGGGGAAATGAGATTCGTGGTGGGGTTTCCAGAAAGAGTTTAGCTCCGGCCAATTAACGATTCGGGATGGTTCACCTGGGGCGCCAGATCGCATCATCGATTCCGCTATGCCCATGTGCGATGTACAGTAGGTATCTATCTGCACGAAGATCATATGCGCTGGTGCCTGCATGCGTCAATCCCTTCTCTCTTTTCAGATCGATAAGCAGGGTAATTGAAACATGGGGGTATCTTATTTGATCTCCCGGCAGGTAAAGATGAGTTGTTTCTGATCGCGTTCGGGCCGACGATAATCGAGTTTGATCGTCCTAGTTACGTACTTACCTACCCTCGAGTCCGCCCTCTCGCGCCGTTGCATGGTACCTGCATCTCCAGTTGAGTTAATTAGCGTTCCACGGCGATGGGTTATACCTTGTCAATCAGCGTCCGATATGGCCGGGAGTGCGAAGTTAGACGCCACGAACAATCTTAATTGAGACGAACATCACCCGAGAAACTCGGCTCCGGACAACCGGTTTGTCATCTCTATGTTCATATAACAGCGGCGCGTTTGTTCCATGTAGTTGGACAGTTAACCCTCGCGGCTGTGGCGGTTACGGTCTACCCACGTGTAGGTAGCCCTAGGTAGGTTGGCGTCTTAGGTAATCTAGATGCCGCGGGTTTAATTATACCGGAAGCGCGGTCGCGTCGGGAGTATCACCGACGCCTGGGCGAGGTTGCTTAGCAATTTACGCGCTTGTCGAAAATGATATCATTTCACTTCGCTCACCGAAAGATGATGATTCCCCGGGTCAGATGAGAACTGAGGGTTCACTCGTGCGAGGGGGCCAGGGAAACAAGAGACTCCTATGAGAACGGCGGGACAAAAAAAGCGCGCATTGATGGCGATGCCAGCAAACTTCGGCCAATGAGGCTATCCTAAGAGACACTTTTCGGCTCCTCTGGTCGGGTCTGCGCAGACATATATCGAGGCGTCTCTTGTAATGAATTTTATCTTCCAGACACCCATTAGAGAAAGATCGGTAATGGAAGCTAATTACTGATGTGTTGCAATGGTGGCGACATTTATGTGCACCACTAAACTCTCGACATAAGGCTGTTGGATGGTGGCTGCTCCAGGTACCCCAACTTACACCACATATATACATGTACCTACCTAGCAAGTAACCCCTCTACGCACGAGGTATGTATGTAAGTCTTGGGCGTCACATGTTTTGTGAAGCCTCGTGCTAGCAAACCGCAAGTACCTTATTCGTGGCGGTCTCCCCCATCTTTTATCATATCGCCACCTCTATTAGGCTGTTCATAGAATCCGTGTATCAAAGCCTCATGAGCGCGGGAGAGCCGAACTCGACCGCCTCCAGTGTTGTAAGGGGAGCGATTGTTCGCAATACAATGCTGGACCACGGATTTGACTTTGCAAGCTAACTTAAAGTAAAGGTACCGGATCCATGTTGTTCCACGTGCGAAGTACCTCGTCATCAAGGTGCACACCACGAGCCTGACGAGCCAAGTCGGCACCACGCATTGATATCCTCGATTAAACCCCCAATTTTGACCTTTTCTCTTCAGGAAAAGTCCTAAGTAGCTCGCTCCTCTTCTGGGATTTATTGACGCAGTAGAAACAATGGTGAATTCTATCGATGACTGCCGTATCAACGGCACATGCGTGGGTGAAGATCTGTCTGCAGCGTTAAGTCGATACCTGATCGTGAAATTGGGGTATTTATGCCAAGATCGGAAACTGTGGGGTCCGGTCTGATAAATACGCAGCATGATACTTAGGCTGGTCGTACGATTCCCTATCATTTTCTCACTTGCTCTTCCTTGGATCCGTTGCGCTTTTTCTTTTGTAGCGAAGAAAAGCTACGCACCCACCCGTGCTCAATTCTACGCGTATATCGGAAGCCCCGATCCACAATTATCCTACTGATGCTTGTCTCAAGGTCCTCGATGATCCCCCGGTTCTGAAGGGTTTGGAGAGACCGACGTCCTCTGCTGCTCTCCCAGACTGTGCCAGATCACGGGTATTCTCTCAAAGGTCCTCCTCACCCATCTATCTACCTGGGTAATAAAGTCCCCTCAGAGGCTTCCTATCTTTCCAACTACTTTTATCCACCAACAACACTACTACCGACATTCCAACTTATTACTTAATCTTCTTCCCTCGCCTGACGGATTTCTTGAATGTTCTCGAAGTCGCATTCTTCGGCGATTCTTAGTCCGCTTCATTGGTCCTCAGCCGCGGGAGAGTGAAGACAGGCGCTAGTAACCCCCCAAGCAGAAGCGCTGCCGCGACCATTTCTTTTAATAAGGCAGAGAAGTAAACCACCCCCAGACCCGCCTAACACCTTAACACCTTCGATCTGCCTCCTACCTCATTTCTACTACTCCCTACCAACGACGAGGCGAGACACCCAGCCAGCCCAGTCTCCAGCCCGCCCGATCTTCAATCCCGGCTTGGAGTTTAAGCAGGGAACTGTTCCTCGTCGAAGCTTCGACTTCCGACCGTTGACACTCCGCTCATTACGGTGGCTTGCTCCTTTTTTTTTTTTTTTTTTTTTTTTTTTTTTTTTTTTACCAAGGATCCGGCTCTCCCCATTATTAGGTACATATCTAACTACTATTTTCTTTACTTCGCATCCCCTGCCCGAGCCTATCAGACATCTACATCTACTGCTCTCTCCTCTTGCCTATTCCCAAGCTTCTCTTTGAGCTTTCTCTCCTTTCCTTTCCTTTAACTACTCGTCTGGCTCGCATTTGGCCGTGCAGCACCTGGCGGCACCACCCTTCCTTTTAAACTTTGCCTGTCCGGAGGGGGAGGGAATTCTGAGTTCAGTCCTACCCAACTTCCAGTTAGGTAGACCCTGAATCTGCGGGTGGCTGTCTGGTTTCCCCCGAACCGGAAGTCATTCGACTTCTTCCAAGCTGTCAGGTGCTGGTGCCCTCTTATTCCAAAAGATCATTCCACTTTATCCTTAAATCCAGGGACAATCCTCCTTTGCTGTTGCTCATATTACATGATCTACTGCTGCCGTGGCACATCATCCACCTAACTATTACTTGCAGTCGTGGTACATGGACCAAGTCAGCCCCTCGGACAATTGAATCGCCATCTGAGCTCAGAACAGTTGCCAGCAACATCTGTTCAACCCCCCCAGGCTACGCCGGTTCATCAGTCAGGTTCGGACTCAGGTGTCATTTCTTGACTGAGCAACGTCAATATCGTTACCGCCGCAATTCTTCTTTCCCACCAAGCTTTCCGTTAGACAACTACCAGCAGAATACATCGCATCGACTGCATCGACCGTAGCTCCTGCAAACCGTCGCCGGAGAGGGCTGCTGCGGACATTCACCGGCTGTGAAGGTTGTCGCCTATTCATTCATCCGCCACTTCCAACATCTAACATTTAGCAGCTTGTAGCTTTCCAACAAGGTGGCTACCTCGCGCTTGCTCACGGGATCGAAGGAGCACGAACCACCGACCGCTATCACCAATCACCATCGCCTTATTTACTATCTTCAATCCATTGCTTAACCTTTAACAAACCACCTGGCACCACACCCACCGCTTGGCCCAACCTTTCCGAATTTAATCCCAATTCAGTCTTCTCACTAACCTTCTGCGACCACGGCCAGAGTCGCAACCTTTGTCGTCCTTGACTTTTCATTCCACCAGGACAATTCGGCGATTCCCCTATTTTTCTCTGCTATATTTATAACCTCAGTGCGAATCGGGCATATTATTGTGTGCGTATTCTATTGGTTCGTTAACTCCGTTCCTTTTCTTTTTTTTTTTCCATCCTGATTATTTTTCCCCGGGGGGGCGAGGTTAAGTAGGTCCAGCCGCTCGATGCTCACCTAACCACTGGGCTGCTGCCTTTCACTCTAAATGGCGGAAGGCCGGAGCAATTAGTCCAAAAAAAAAGAAAAGCACAGCAAGCATCTTCTCCCCGACTCAGCCTAAGCCTTCCAGTCTGTCACTTCTTACCAAACATCCTCGTCGCCGCCGGATTGCTCCTACATTTTCACTTACACTCCACTCACACTCGCACTCACTCGCTCGCTGATGCGCATCCGCGTACTGCACCAACTTATTTCGCATCATCATTTTTTTCCCCCTATTCTTTTCCTTGACATCGAATCTCTTAGACCTCAATATGCATAGTTGTTTTTCTTCGGGTTACTAATAAAGGGAAAAGAAGCCCCAAAGGGGAAATCAGCAGAGTCTGCTGAATTTTCATTGTCCTAAATCGCGATCATCGAATATCCGAAGCTGGCGTCCAAATATAGTCACGCGGTCCCATCGTAACCCCCGTAATCCCCAAGCGCGGCCCCCTCCCAGCGGTAACGCTTCGCTATCCGCTAAATACCCGTCGTGATTGAACAGCCCGGGTGCCAGGCAGACCTAGTCTGTCGACTGTATTCCCCAACATGAACAACGTCAACATGGGCGGGATGAATACCATGGCCGGTGGCCCTGTCGGTGGCGGTGGACCCATGGCTATGATGCCCAACCAGTCGCTCACTGCGCAAGATGGTCAGACCGACGGTCGCACGAGGCTGAACACATACATCTACGATTTCTTTTTGAGGGAAGGCATGTACGACTGCGCGCGTGCCATGCTGAACAGTGAGACGACCATCAACGTCGTTAAGGATAGCCCGGGCCATCGTCGTGACGAGAACGGCAACGCTATGGGAAACGGCATCGGCGATGATCCCATGGACACTGATAGTAAGGACGACCTCGATGGGAAGCGACCAACTGACTTGCCTGCCCCTAATATACCGTCGCACTCTAACGGGTCCTTCCTATATGAGTGGTTTTGTCTGTTCTGGGACATAATGTCGGCCCAGCGCAACAAGCCACAGAATATGAATCCCCACATCAATCACTACGTCAGTTATACACAGGTAAGTTCATATCATGCGGCTTCTTTGACGTCCTCTAGAGTCGCTAATAGTCCTAGCAACAATCGCAACAGTCGCGCGCGAAACAGCATCAACAACAAGAGGTATTGCGGTCGTTGCGACCGGACGGGAACGCCATGTTCCCTCAAAATCCTATGATGAGGGGCATACCCAACGGAATGCAGATGAACAAAAATCAGCCCAATCTCGCCAGAACCGCCATGGCCAACAACCAGAACAAGTAAGCACCTCACCGCATGGATGATGCGCCGCCGGGTGGCGTTTCGTCGGTTGCTAACAGCATATCTCTACGATAGCCCGCAAGCCATGCAGATGCTCCAGCAAGCAGCGGCTAAGAACCAAATGCAACGCGACCCTTCTGGTATGGATGGTAACCAAAATCGTCCGGCATCCCCGGGCTCGGCCGAGAACGCGCCTTCGCCGAGCAAAAGACCTCGTCTCGAGGGGAACACGCCTTTCAACCCCCAGCATGGTGGCATGATGCCCAACGGACAACGGCCCCAGCAAGGCATGCCAGGACAACAGGTGGGCAACGCATCCAACACTAGCGCCGCCCAGCAAGCTCATCAAATGCTTCTGACTAACGGCATCAACCCGACTAATCTTACGCCCGCGCAGTTCCAAACTTTCCAGAACCAGCCTCCTCAGGCCCAGGCTAAGTCTATTCAAACGTACGCTCAGAACCTGCAACAGCACACTATCAATCAGATGCCCAACAAGCCGATGCACAACGCCGGCGGTCCACAGGGTCAGGGTTCTCCGATGATGCCGCAGGGGCACGATGGCTCAACCCTCAACACCTTCTACAACCCTGGCGAGATGGGTGGCGCGGGCGGCATGCGCCCAGGTCCCGGCAATGGCCAGGGTGCCGGAGGCAGCAACCATGCTCTGCAGGACTATCAAATGCAACTTATGTTGCTCGAGCAGCAGAACAAGAAGCGCCTCATGATGGCTCGGCAGGAGCAGGACAGCATGGGTAACATGCGAGCAGATGGAGGCCCAGCCGGTCCCGGCGGTCCTCCCGGTCCTAACGGGCAGCCTTTCCAAGACACGTCTCCCCAGGCGGCGAACCGGACAGGGGCGTCTCCTAATCCCTCCGAGCAGCAGATGAAGCGGGGTACTCCTCAGATGCCCTCTGCCGGCATCCCCTCGCCATTACCGGAAGGTGCTCAGTCGCGAGGTTCTCCGAATCCGATGAACTTTATGCCGAACAATATGGATCCCAACATGCAGCAACACTTCTACAAGAACATGAACGGTATGGACGGCAACATGGTCGCAGCAGCGCAGATGAACGGCAGCATGCGCCCTCCTAGCTCCCACCCCAACCAGCCTTTCAATGGCATGAACCAGCAGCAGTTGATGGTTGCGAGACAACAACAGCAGGCCCAGCAGCAACAACAACAACAGCAACAACAACAACAGGGCGGTCCCGGCGGTCCACCGATGCAGTGGCAACAGGGCGCCCCGAACGGTAACGCAATGGTGCCCCAAGCGCCTCCGGGACAAGCCCAGGGAACACCACAGCAACGGTCGATGCCGCCTCCGTCAGCCGTCCCTGCACCGACTGGTAATGCCGCCACGGGCCGCACCCAACCGTCCTCGCCTGCGCAGAGTAATGCAGCCCCACCAACTCCCCAGCAGTCAAACAAAGCTGGGCCGAAGAAGAAGGATACTAAGAGCAAGGCCAAGGTAATTAGACCCGCCGTTTCTGGAAATGTTGTATGGTCGTAGTGCTAACGTGATATTCCAGGCTGCGGCTCAGAAGAAATCGACCCAAACGACGGGGGCAACACCGGCTTCTGACACGGCCCAAGAACCGGAGCCCCCTACACCTGCGACTCCCATCACACCTGTCAATCCGCAAAGCTTCAACAAGAACGGCCCGAACGCCGGCGCGGCACAACAAGCGGCCAATGCCCCAGCCTCGGCTCCTCAGCCTGCTCCCGCACCTGTTGCTGCTCCTCAACATGCCGATCCCAACGGGATTAGCTTTACCGGAATGGATAACCCTGGAAACATTGTAAGCATTTGCCCCGGGCTCTTCAAATATCATGTTCTAACAGTAGCACCCCAGGACTTCGCTGGCATGGATTTCGCTAATCCGCTCACGTCGGACAACGTGCTTCAAGACTTCGACTTTGACTCGTTCTTGCATGAGGATGGCGATCCCAGTGCCTTTGACTTCAATCCAGCCAATTTCACAATGGACGCGAGTGGCGAGATCACTGCGGATTAGGATTTCTCCTGATTCGTGTCCCGTCGGGAAATCCATCTCTTCGGCGACATTCCATTTCCGACCTCTATCACGCATGTTTGGGCGTTCTTTGGTTGCTTATACCTGGCATCTCGTCAGGGTCATGATCCCTTGACGTTGGTCACGTGATTAAGAGACTCGACACGCTTATTGGAAAGCTGCTTTCCCCCGGATTTCTCTGTTAGACTGGCGTTAGTTTTTTTGCCTCATCATACCACCTCATAAGGGCTAGGTCGTCTTTCCACAAACCTCATCGATTGGGTCATCTTCGCAGGATACTGCGCTCGGTGCAAGGCTGATTTTGAATATTTTGGTTGCCGCGGGCCGCCGCAAACCCTCCTGTCTTTTCGTCGTCTAGTCGTTTCGTTGTTTCTGTCAGTCTTGGTGGCGTCTTGGATTTGTTCATATATCCCCATACCGTCGGGTGCAGTTCATTACGGAACCCGGACCTTCTGCGGGAAGCTACTGGAACCAGACGAATAAAACTATTAATATCTACCGGACGATTGTCTTCTACCGGGTCTAGTTCACACGTCTGGTCGTGTCGACATTCGGCACCGATTCAACCTCACAGCTGGCGGATGGGCAGACAGGATACGCAGGCATACATAAATACATACATAAGAATAAGGAATTGTCGCGCTTCCATGGTTGCGACGAAGGATATGGGCCATGATTTGTTTTTGATTTTCTCTATCGGGACACCAAAAAGAGCGACGTGGATGAGGCGAAGAGAAGAACTAAACCGATGGGGGGAGACGTGTTTTTCTCGTGTTTCATCTCTCCATTGTATTCATAGAGGATCGCTACGCTGATCGAAATTTGATACCTGATACATGATCGAATTCCACGTGTTGTAGTTCAAAGTGCACCACTCCCGGATTTTCGTGTAGTGTTTACTGCCACATAGCGCATCTAGATTGTAGTCTGACAGCCATCATACCTATCACTTGCGTACTCTCAACATGCTGACTCTATTAACTCCTTCAAGACAGACTGAAATGGCATGCGTCATACCAATGCAACGTGTAAAGTGTGTAATAGGCAAGGCGACCAATCACACAACCTGTATAGTCTCTATATAGCATCTTTCTTCTGCTCCGCACCCTCCCCCCTTTCTGCGAGATGCAAGGGTCGGTCGTTTTACCTCCTATTCTAGTCCCCTAATTATCCCAACATCAATGATTTCTGGGCAAGGTCTATAAGAGCAAGCGCCTGCCTAACGTGCGGCGACGTGCAGTTCATTTTTTTTTCTTTTCTTTTCCCCCTCGCTTGGGAACCTTCTGACGTCGACGCTGACGACGTTGCCCGCCCTGGCCCGGCATCCGATCGAAAATGCCCCGCGGGAGATTGCAGCCGTTTCGAAGTTGCGAATCATGGACGGAGGCTGAGATGCACGAGGTGGGCGGCACGAGAGAAAGATCACTAATTACAGCGGCTGGGGAATCGAGTCTTCCAGGAAGGGGGGTTTGAGAGGGACGAATAAGGGAGAAGTTCGCAGCGTGTATTTGGATTTTGCGTGATCGGCTCCTATCAATATCTACGCGTAGGGCTGG
Organism: Monosporascus cannonballus; assembly: GCA_004154925.1. Taxonomy (NCBI): domain Eukaryota; kingdom Fungi; phylum Ascomycota; class Sordariomycetes; order Xylariales; genus Monosporascus; species Monosporascus cannonballus. The sequence continues at coordinate 30,117 of QJNS01000458.1, forward strand.
ATGAATGGATGATGGTGACTCGAGAAGCAAGCGTGCTAGTGTTTCTATATGTTTTGCATGGGTGTATTAAGCCCCTATGGCGTTGCTGCTTGTTAGTTCGCTGGTTGTCGGGGTCGAAGTCTGAGTCCGGCTAGGTTTGATTCTGAGTTGGATAGATTTTGTGGTCTCGGAGATGGAGACGCAAAGTTTCAGGGGAGAAAGAAGGGCGTGTACGCATGCAATTGAGCATCTTCGCGATGTATTGACTACGCCTGTTGTGGTGGTACAGGGATTTCGTGAGTCGTCCGCGTAGTGGCTGCTGTCGGGACGTCTGCCTGCTTGTGTGGTTGGCTGACGAGAGTGTTCAATAGGCAATGAGAGGAAATGAGCAGGTTAGGTCTTGACCGCAGGTTGATGACTGGTTCGCCCCGGGCCGGGCCCGGATTTCTGCAGTATAGCAGCCGGTATCTGGAGATGGATGTCTGGATCTGGTTCTGTTCCAGGAGCTTGTCGATATCCCCATCGTGGACCACGTCCAGACACGCCAAGTCGGCACCTTAGGTGGCGAACCTGGTCCTTATTAATCTACAGGAGGACGTGCCCTTTTCATTCACTCTGCTGCTGTTGCCCCCCTTGCGAGGCCGTCAGGTGTGATGTACTGTTCAGGCTTCGTGCATGGGGGAAGAAAGTAAAGGGGGAAAAAGTTGGGGGGGGGGGGGGGGGG
>QJNS01000459.1:0-30383 GCA_004154925.1 Monosporascus cannonballus
GGGCCTCGCATCACATTGCTTGGCTTGCTTTACTTTTCGTGTTGCACCCTCCATTCAAAGCCCAGCTGCCAGTGGCATTAGGTTTAAGGCAATATTTCGCCCCCCCCCCCCCCAAAAGCCAAACGAATCCTGACTATAGCAAGAAGCAATATCTGTACAACATACAGATCGCTTTGGACGGCGCGGGTCAGGGTTGCATGGACTAAGCACGCCACTTCGGGAAGCATAAAGCCAAATATTGAACGTTGGGGGGCAAATTAGTGCCCGAAGACTGTGGGACCTACACCCGTAAAGTGAAGGTAAACTCTACATACGCTTCAATGGCTGGCTCAAGGCTGCTGAGTTTCGATCTATTATATTAGAAGTACCGAAGAAAAATTTAGAAAATGAGGCCCTTCACAGCTCGAAATGCCCACCAGATGAGCATAAATAATAGAACGAAGATGTGTCTTGAGATATATGTATGGCATACTCAACAATAGAGTCCTGGCATTCTCCTGGAAGCCAGCCGCTTTAAGCCAAGGCGTAATGGTTTCGCATGTGAATTTTACAAGCCAAAATATAGTAAGATACAACTTCGGCAGCCTTCCCTAGGGGGCCAGGGGGGTGTTCTTTGCCATTAGCTGACATTATCGCCCGGCGGTGGTAATAGCACCGTCAGTGACACCCAGTCAGGCAACATCATAGCAACATCATGGCAACATGATGACACCACACTAGATGCTATTGACGGAGCTATTGCCAGCCCCGGGCGATAATGTCAGTGCAACGTCAACTGATAGCAAAGAGCCCCCATTCCTCCGCTATATATTTCCTGCTAGCTGAGTTGTATTCGCCTAATATTCGGGTCTTCCTGTGTCGCACTCACTAGGATGCAGCCGCACATCTCCTGAGGGCTATATTGACATCTTGGAACCTAAATAGCGGTGATCCCACTTGTGGTGTGGTGATCCACTGATGTATGTCTTCGGAAAGGAATAACCTTGTCCGGATGATCCGCTCTCAGGGGGTCCGGGCATTCAAAGACTGGCTCTTGAAGAAGGACGTTTTCGCCGAACAGAAACTGCTCGGTCATCCTCCCGACGTTTGTCCTCTCCTATCGCCTTCCACCGCTTCCACAACTTAATCGTCCAGGAAACTGGCCATTATCAACGACCTGGCCGTTTTAGTCTACCAGCAGGTGTGACTTAAGACCATCCTGAGTACGGGAAGGCTGAGGTGAAACGAGACAATGATCTGTTCCAAATAAGAAGGCTGTACGTGCTTAGATGAAGTTTTACAGGCGTACTTAGGGCGTCTAATGTACTACAGCATTACATGCGTTCTCTATGTGAACATCATTGAGGGGGACTGCCTCCGAGCCATCTTGAATCTCAATCGCAACCCCGTCCAGTCGGATTGGAAACTTGGCCCACGAGAGGATTTCGCTCATGCCTTTCTTGGAAGGAACCCCCGGGGAATTGGAAACCAAGTAAGCGTCGAATTCAACATGATCTATCAGTGGCACAGCGCTACAAGTGATCGGATGGAGCTTGGATGAATGACCTGTTTTTCCGGATCTTCGGTGCCCAGGCCAATTTTGGTAAGTCATGTGGCAACCCTAGCCAGGACATTCAGCTTTACAACGAGGCCGTCCCAAGACGACATGCCTGTCGAAGATTTCCAGCAAGGCATGCGCAAGTGGGCCAATACCCAAGGATCCCGAGAAGTGGACATTTGGTGGATTGGAGAGAACTAGCGATGGGGGGTTTCCCTGATGCCGAGCTTGTCGGTTCTCTCCAAGCTGAGACAGAGAGCGTTGCAGGTAAGGGTTCTGCATAAGCACGAGTCCAACTACGGAGCATATTTTGACGTTGCTGGCGGCGGAGTGATGTATAAGCTGTTGATCAGGACTTTCCCCTGATGGTACTGTTCAAACAGCGTGTACGCTCTGTATCCATTAACGACTGCTGGAGGAACTAAGGATGCCTTTGAAAGCTCGGAAAGTTTCAAGAGTTCGACTTCGGCAAGCCAGCATATACTGGCCCTCCGCAACCGATCATTACATGGCAGGGAATTGTCGATACGCTGAACAACCAGCTGCACTTCCGTGTCCCATGGCAGATGCTTCCCACCCTTCTTGTCTCACTTGAATCCATCCCGATAGAAACTGACGATCTGACAGGGTGCCCGCACACGTTCCAGCTCACCCAGCACGACTACCTGCTCAGCCGTGACACTCCTGCCAATACCCGCCGGAGAGTCTTGGTCAAGGAGTGTTTATGCAGTCCCAAAGACGGCCTCGACCAAGTGCGTCGACTCTACGAGGCTACCACTGCCAAGCTAATTCGACAGCACAATCGCAAGATTGGCGACATGTACCAAGTTGACATTGTGAGAGAGTAAGCATACCAGTGGCCAATGCCGCGCGGAATCAACTAACGCCCCAAATTGTAGGAAACCTTGCGCATGCGGCGTTCATCAGTCGCTTCTTTGCCCATCCCGCTCAAAAGCAATGGAGGGCCAGACATCTACACAGAGCATTCGCTCTCCGACGTGTTCGCCCATCAGTTTAGTTACGTCTTCCTCGACTTGAACACAGCACAGCCATCCAAAATCCGCGCCGTATATGCCAGGGAAACGAAGCGACTAGGCGAGGTAATGCAGAAGGTGGTTACTGACATCAAAGCAAGACACGTCCCTTCCCTCAGGCAGATGTTCAACATGGAATCCGTCGATATGACCCTAAGCAGCTACGGCGCTCGTCTAGTGGAAGACTTCTCGATGGAAGACGTAGCGTCGATGATACTGTCTGGACAATCGTCCCAACTGCTTCTGCTGCATCCGCTACGCAGGCGCAAGGGAGTACATTCCTAGCCCTTTGCTATAAGTTACGATTTTCTAACGGCATCTATAGTGGGCTCAGATGATCGATCGGTACCTGTCCGACAAGTACTACTCAACACTGGACTGCGATCAGGGAGCTTGCCTTGTCTGACGAGCTTGTAAAAATAACAGCCTCGTTAACTTCGTCCATACATCGAATTCCAGTCTATAGTGGCCCAATCGGGCTGGTTCATGCCGACGTCCATCGTAGCCTGGCCGGTTATATCAGGGCAGCCCCAAAGATCCGAACTTGTTGAGCCCTGTCCTCCAATGCCGTATGACAGATCTTGGCCACCAAACTCCATGGGCGCTGGAAATCCGTCATTGTATATACCCCACAGCAGGGTTCTGCTGCTCTTTGTTACTGTTTTGTGGAAAATCCGTCCGCATCTGCATCACTTTGTTTCTAATGTCCGATACAATCCGTGGTGTCTCCGGCGGCTTGTCTTCATGTCTGGATAATGCTTCCCGCGCCTCCCAGGCCTGTAGAACGATTCGAGAGAAGACAATAAACATAGGCCTGGCGTCCAGTTTCACATTCATAAATCGAGTCTCGTAGTTGTCGCTCATGACGTCCCAGGCCTTTTCGGCATAGTCCTCAGCGGGCCGCTTTTTCAGATCTTGAAGGATGTGAATGTACGCCGGAAAAGGGAAGTGGAAGTGAAGAAACCAGTGATAGCCTCTGGTGAGGGACGAAGTCATGAGCTTCGTATCGCACTCGAGCATTCTCAGCGCATGGGAAATGGCGGCGTTGCGCTGCGTATCGGTCTGCTGCGCGGACGTCTTCGAGTATCTCGCATAATGATCTAGTAGGCGGTTTTTCGCAAGGCAACCTCGAGCCGTCCAGACTGTCATAAATTGAAGCGGGTTCTCTGGATTGCATAGTGCGAAATACTTGTTCTCCATAGCCTTTTCCAGGGCGATAACCTCGCCGCCTTTAGGAACCGGGGCCTGCCGAATATCCTCAGCAATCTTATTCAGAGCCGGATTGATAGAGTTGAGGTGAAAGGCGCTATGGCGGACAAAGTTGCCCAGCTCGCTGCGCACGACGACAAAAACCGCCTCTGTTGGCTGTTCATGGATTCGTGGCGGGGCCTTCATCTCTGGCCGCATTTCAAAATCATCCACGTTGTGAGGAATCTTGCAATCCCAGGTAGGAGTCAGCGATGCGGTCTTGCAGTCGAACATCTCGCAGATGCGGTTGTCGAAAAGGATCAGTGACCACCAGAGTCTTCGGCGCATCTCAGCCTCAAGAGCTGTGCGTCGGGTATTGCTGGACTCATTGTGAATACCCATACGTTGTGCGATGCGTATGGCAACACAAAGCATTGAGGTCAGAGTTCGAGGGTCTGTTTCGGGTCTGATTGAGACCTGGAAGTGTTAAAGGGATACATCTAAGATAGCAGCCCGGTAGACTTACTAGATAAAGATACAACGCTGTCAAGCAACCTCGATCACTAGAGCCTAAAACCCTACAGTTTTGTAGAGCTTGCTGACATCCGAACTGATAGGGGGTCATAAGATCTTTCCTTGGCGATCCGAATACGGTTCGACATTCGTCTTCGGTGAGGGCTAAAATAGAGACGCAATAGATTGTCAGGTGCCAAGGTGCGGCCCCCTTTCCGGGGCCCAGCGACCTACCAATATGGCTCCAGTTTGTGTATATATAGGGGGGCTTCGCCCTCGAGTAGTTAGAAAAAGGCAGGCATTAATGGTTATCTATTTATTACCCATATTATGAATTATCTGTTAGGCTGCTTTTTTTGCCTTTTATTCCGTACTTTATTATTTTCCTTAATATGTTAATATTTTTACCTATCCGTACAAACCGTTAGATAAAGAATAATTTATAACGATTTACGTATTAAGATATCGAATAATAATAGAAAAAAACGCGGAATAACAATTTCGTAAAGCATAACTAGTTAATCCGAGGATTCCCCGACGATAAAAATAAAAATACCGCCTAAATCGTTAACTTTAAATCAGATTTTAAAAGTTATCGTTTTATTATCCAAAAAAAAAATAGGACTACAAAATCCAAAAAAAGAGGAAATATCGAAAAGTAAAAAAAAACGATAATATTTGGCAGCTTTAAAAAAGGAAAAAAAAAACCTGCTTTTCGAATTAAATAATATTAACGGGTTAGATTACGAAAAACCTTCGAAACGAAATTATAACGAAACCTATTTTAAAATATTATTATTTACTTTAAGATATAAAAATATTTTTTTAAATAAAATTAATAAATTTTTTTATTAACTTAAAAGTTCGTTTTACGTTATTAACGTTAAATTTCCTTATAAACGAAACGAAAATAATATATATTAATATTTATTTCGAAAACGTATTTGTCAAAAAATAATCGAAATTTCTAATCTTAAAAAGGGATAATAACCCAGCAATGTTAACGTAATAAGAGTTCGAGATTTAACTGGAAAAAGGTATCGGAAATAAAAAGATCTATAATTTTACAATAAATATTAAATTAATAAACTTATAATAACGACCCGGAAAGAAGTTTATAACTTTTTTAGACCGATACGAAATAATAAAGGCCGAAAATCTCGATAACCTTTTAAAAAAATACGGATCATACGATTATAAGTTAAATTTACCCAAAAATTATAAGGCGAAATTATTAAAGAATTTTTTCGAAAATTCAAAGGAATTTAATAACGAAAACGTAACGAGTAAAACTAATTTTTATTACTTTATACGAAATAAATGCGATAAAAAAAGGGAATAAAAGAATTAAAGGAATTATATCGACGTATAACCAAACTTAAACCGAAGACGTACCGACAAGTCGACGGCTTATTAACCTTATTAGTCTTATTATTATTATTAAAAATATTAATATAAAGCTTATATTAAATTTGCTAACCGGCTTTAAAAAGTTTATAACAACCGTACGGTATTATAATTGCGGAAAAAAGTATATAAAGTTAAATTATTCCGAAATAAAATATGTTAAAAATAAAATACCCGGATATAAAAAAATTAATACCTATAAAGCCGGAGCTCCTTAATAATTGGGTTAAATAATATATTATTCGGGATGCGATAAATTTAAGTTACAGAATAAAGAGCTTTAATTTTTCGATTTAAGTTCAAAATAATAATTAGGTTTCGAATTAAAGGAAAATAAGTTAAATATAAAGGTTCAATAAATAATAATAATAATTATAACCTGGTACGGAAAAGGTTATTATTAAAGTCGATAATCTAAGATCCGGCGAACAATATAACGATAAGAAGCGTTTTTGCAAAAAGAGCCTTATTAGAAAAGATAAATACGTTAATAAAGGTAATAAACGATTAGAAAAAAACGCAGAAAGTACGAAATAAGTTTTACGTTCTGAAAGATTTCCAAAAGTACGACGTGATTTTAGGCCTGCTTTAGAGAAATGCTGCCAATCTAAATTGAGATTTCAAAAAGAAATTATAGTATTTTAGGTTAAAAAAGGGTAACTTTATTATGAGTACGACCAAAAAGGAAATTCGTAAAGTGGTTAAGGAATTAAAAAGAATAATAGCTCTAATAATAATTAATGTATTAAATGCGAAATAGATATTAAAAAAACGTAACCGCATAAAAATCATATAATTATTAAAAGCTAGAAAAAGGCCGGTAATAATATTACGTTTCCCCCCGAATATCAGGATTATAAAAATGTATTTAACGTATTTTTATAAGAACTTTACCTTAATATTACCATATAAAATATCGCGTTAATTTTGAAAAAGGGGAAACGTTTTCTTAGGGTTCCATATATTCTTTTTCGGAAAAAATAGAAAATATTGTAATAATATATAGAATAAGCGTTAATTAATGGTTAAATACGACCTTTTCGAAACTTAATAAAGGTACTTATCCTATTTATCTCGAAATTAAAAAATAAATTATAACTATATATACATTATCGAGAGTTTAATAAGATTATTTTTTAAAAAAATAAAACGGTATTATTATTAATTAACGAAATACTAAATAAGTTATTAAACGCAAAAATGTATATTAAGCTAGACCTAAAAGATTTGTATTACCGGTTACGTATTAAGGCAGAAAACAAATAGAAAACGGTTTTCCGTACAAAATACGGTTATTTTGAATATCTAATAATATTATTCAGATTCGTTAACGTTTCGGCGTTTTTTCAGAATTATATTAACTGCGTATTAATAAAGCTGCTAAATATAATTTACATTATGTACTTAAATAATATTTTTATTTATTCGAAAAACGAAACGAATTATTTAAAGCATGTTTGTAATATATTAAAACGTTTACGATAATAAGGGCTTTATGCGAATTCCGAAATATGTATATTTTATATAAAGAAAAGAATATTTTTATGTTTTATTTCTAATTTACAAGGTATTAATATAGACCTTAAAATGGTTAAAATAATTTGGAAATAACTCAAACTCAGTAATATTTATAACGTTTAAATTTTTTAAATTTCGTAAGGTTTTACAAAATATTTATTAAAGGTTATTAGAAAATTACGGCCTCTTTAATAAATTGATTTAAAAATAACTTAGCGGGCAAATTTTAAATTCAAAATTAGTAATTTATTCGCATTTAAAAAATTAAAAATATTTTTATAAACGCTTTTTTATTTTGTTATTTTGAATTCCGGCTATCGATTAAGTTAAAAATTAACGTTTTGGATTTCCTTATTAATGCGGTATTTTCGTAATAATACGGTAATTATTAATACCTAATAATATTTATGTTTCGAAAATTAAAAAGGGCGGAATTACGTTATTATACCTTAGATATTAAATGATAATAATTAATTAAGTTTTAAAATAATAACGAAATTATTTAGTTTATTTATAACAAATTATTTAAATAATTACGAATTATTTAAATCATAAATATCTAATATCTAAATTTAAGCTAAACATAAAATAAATAAGTTAAATAAAATAATTAATTAATTTCGATTTCGAAATCTATTATAAGAAAGGCCGGCAAAATCCGGCAAATAGATTATTAAGGCGTTCGGATCTAAAGGATGTATTTGCGAAGCAAGAGGCAAATAAATAGATTTTACTTTATTTCCTAAAGAAATTCAAGATAATATCCGCAGAGCCTTTGGCGATAAATATTAAAGCAATAGAAATTCCGAGTTGTCAACGAATAACGGTTACCTAATAACAGCTTAGAAATTAGAGTACTTTTTAATATTAACTATATTAAAGGACTATGATAAGCTGGAAAAATTTATCGTAAAATCTATATAAGTAACTTAATAAGAAAATGATTTTGTAAAGTTGTTAATATAAAAATAATACTATAATTAACGAGCCGTTATAAAGCATATTTGGTAAATAAATAAAGATTTTTTTAATTACGGTTTAAAGGACGAAATATATATTCGAAAATTACCTGTTACAAGAAAAATTAATACGGAATACTTATAATCACTTAACGGTAAAGTACAAAGGGGTTTTTAAAACCGTTAAGAGGTTAAATATCAGTTATTTTTAGAAAAATATAAAAAAGGATATAAAAAAATATATAATAACGTATGCGGTTTGCTAACGGACAAAAGCTAAGTATTATTCACTTTATAGCGAATTAAGTTCTTTATTAATACTTACGATTTTTTAAGAAAAAAGTTTCGGTAAATTTTGTTATTAATTTGCCAGATTTTTAATTTTAAATAGAAAAATAACGTAATAATATTTTAATGCTAATAGACCGGTTTATCAAATACGCTCTTTATATCTTAATAACTAAAAACCTTACTGTAAACGGGCTAATAAACCTTTTTTTATTTACGTTTTTTTATTTCGATTTATTTGGCGATATTATATTAAATAAAAATTCGATATTTACCAGCCGTTTTTATATAACGTTAAATTATCGATCAATATTACAAAAATAATTAAATATAGTTTTTTACCTATAAATGGACGGTCAAATAAAAAATAAAATTAAAGTTTAAAATATTACCTATAAATTTTTTATAATTACGAACAAACTAATTAGATAAAAAAAATTCCGTTAACGAAATAAGTATAGAATATGTCGATATATTTAGCCTATACGCAAACTCCAGTTTATATATTATATAGTTATTAATCGCAGAGATTTATTAACTTTATAAAAAACTAATACGAATTAACGTAATAAAAACGGTAAAAAACCCGAAATTTAATAAGCGGTTTAAAAAAAGGTAGTTCGTTTCTTAAAAACCAATAACTAGCAATACGTTAAAAAATATAATCGAAAATATATATAATAATTGTTCAAAATAAACTAATTGATTTTTTTTGGTACAAAATATTAATTAGTATTAATTTTGTAAAGAATTTGTAAATAAATATTTAGGACGTTTTTAAATAAAAAAATAATAAGTTATTATAATTTGATTTATATATTAAAATTCTTAAAATCATACAAAATGCATGATATATTTTTAATAAATTTATTAAAATTAATGTATTTTAAGGACGATGAGATAGTAGCTAAATAAAAAAATAAAGCCGAAAAAATAATATAATTAAGGTTAAAAGAATTTTTAATTATAAAAAATACGGCCGTAATAAATAATATTTAATACGGTACAAAGGATATAATAATAAAAATAATTCGTAAAAGACGTTAAATAATATAAATAAAAAAGTAAAACGAAAATACGAAAAAAACCTAAAAAAGGTTAAAAATAAAATAAAATAAAAATAACAATTTTATTTATTTAGGCAATAAACTGCTAATTATTAGCGAAATTTCGATATTACGCCGAGTAGGTATTTAAAAACTTAAAAAAATTAAAAAGAAAATAACGAAATTATATAATAACTTAATAACAATTTTCTTATTATTTTTCTAGATTTTCGTTTTTTTATATTTAAGCAAAGCAATCGAACCCCTATAAAAAGGCGTTTATAAAATATCGGCATTTTAAATAGTAACGAATTAACGATTACGATATTATTAATAATTAGATATAGGAATATATACGACCTTACGGTAAAACTTTTAAAAAATAACTAACTTTTTTGGATATTTTCGAAGGCGTCGGCAGTACGATTTTTTATAGTTACGAGCTCGATGAGGTAATCGGTTACGTTGTTAACCGCCTTAACGTTTTTTTCGACGGCGGCGGCCAGGCGTTCGGTAATAAAACGTTTATTTTTCTACCGTTCCGCCATAATAACGGCGTCGGTTTCCGCCTTTTTAGCAATAAATATAACGGCGATAACCTTTTTGCCCTATAAGACCTTTTTTACAGTTATTTAAGCTGTTTTAATAATTTGTTATATTTAATTAATAATAATTTTTTAAACGAATTATAATTATAATATTATAAAAATTTAAAATCAAATAATTTATGTTAAAAATATTAAAATTAATAATTATTATTGTAATAAAGTTAACAGTACTAATTTTAAAGACGTTAATAAATTATTATAAAAGATTAATAATAATATAAATAATAATAAAAACATATTATATAAATTAACGTATAATACTATAAAGCTTATTTTAGATTTTATAATAATCGTTTTTATATAAAATTATTAAAAAATTACGTTAACCGTTATATTTATTTATTTAATTATTATAACGTAAGTGTTTTTAAATATAAATATATAAAATAATTTATATTTATTATTTACGCAAACGGATATAAGGCCGTACGATTACCGATATATAACGTCGAAATTACGGCAATATAATACGGTACAGAAAAGTATATTATTATTATTATTATTATTATTGTAACGATAAGAATAATGGGGATAATATTAAGAAATAAAGGAAAAATAAAAAGGTATAATTTGGAAAAGGTACTTTGGAAAATAACTTATATTAAAATAATTAATTACCTAAAAAAATACCTTATTTTATTTCGCATTATATTAGAATTTTATTTTATTATACCTTTACTTGTTAAGGTTATTACGAATTACCGATTACTTTCTTTTAAACTCCCCCCCCTACGGGCCTTTAATAATGCTTTTAAGGATAGAAATACGGTAGGAGGAGTGACTCAGTTAGATGCCAAGGTACGGCCCCTTTTCCGGGGCCCAGCGACCCACCAATGTGGCTCCAATTTATGTATATATAGGGAGGCTTCGCCCCCGAGTAATTAGAAAAGGGCAGGTATTAATGGTCATCTATTTACTACCTATACTATGAACCACCTGCTGGGCGGCTTCTTCTGCCTCTCACTCCGTACTTTACCATTTTCCCTGACATAGATACTGAAGAGGAGAGCTTCCAATGTGGGGCTGATATTTGTTATGTTGTCGGCGGCGCCGATGATGCGTGCTTGTAGGGATGGGGTGTGCGTGACTTTGAGCAGTGGGTTGAAATTTTCGGGATATATCTGCCAGAGCCTGAAAATTGGACATGTTCCGGGTGCAGGGTAGACAGATCAACGTTCGTCTTGGGTGAGCCAAACAGGAGGCCGTCGTTGTTTTGTTTTCGTAGGTCTGATCCCATGCCTTCTTGACAACAGCCTTACGCACATCATCGTCATTGCGCAAGAAATCGCCATCGTCATCATCGTCGTCGCTGACGCTGTTCTCGTCATAGCCCTGGGGATCTAGCGTCTTTCCTTCAATTGTTAGTGGAGCCCCAAGTCACTCCTAGGCTTGGCCATACCCTTTGACTCATGGCGTGCCAGATATTCCTACGAAATAATTAGTCATCTAAAAGACAGGTGTCTCAGGGGAAACGGAACTCCGCCTCGTACATCCTTTTAGATTTGACAGCCGGCTTATCCCTTGACAGGGGATCTATCCCTGAAATTGGTGCGTCTGAATGCACATCGTCCAGAGAGCCGGAACCTTTACCGCCCTCGCTCGAAAGAGACGTGCTCTGCGGCAGGCGTGTGCAGGGCCTCGAACTCTATGTTGTTCTGGCGAAGCAGGCGCTCATACTGCCGAACTCGCTCAAACAGCTCTCGCTCGGGAAACCTGCGTCGCCGTGGGGCAAGCGTGGCTTATACGCACTGAGCGCAGGCCCGAACACAGTCGGCGCAGGGGAATTTGCGGTCGCACTTGATCTTGCGCTCCTGACACAGCACGCACGCGAGGACCCGCCGCGGCTTCACAGTGGCTCTCTGTTCTAGCGTGCGGCTCGGAGTGGACATGGCACAGGAAGGTCGCCCTGCCGAGGAATGACAAACCTTGGTATTACATGCCCCGAACGCAGACGGAGATAGAGGTAGAAAGAAGCTGCGATGCGGCTGCCAGTCAGCGGGTGCGCCGTCTCGGGCTTTTGAAGCGACCGGAAAAGGAGGCGCTGAGCGGCCCACACCAAGCTCGGGTCCCTCTACCTCCCGAACACCGACTAAACATTCGTTCTACAGAACATACTGTGAGCTTCTACATTTGACCTAAACAACTCTTAACTACCTAGGTCGCTGTTCAATCGCTCAGCCATTTGACCATTGTAAATATTTTATCGGCTTCCTTCATAGTAAGTAGCTAATAGCTGCGCTAATTAGGTGGGATTCCTAGGTTCTCACGGCATATACCTGTCAACCGATTCCGCTACTGGATGAACTAAGTGATCTGACGGGTAAGAGCCCTAGAAGTCGTAATCTGCGTATAGATGTTAGACCAAATATTACCGGAGAGACCCCAATGTAGCCCAAAGGGAGAGTAGGAATATATACGAAATTAAGGCGTAAACAAATTGCTGGTCTAGAAACTAACTAGCCTTTGCTGAATGCCAACACGCATCACCCCGGGTATTAAGGACGTAGGTGGGCAGAGTACAGCAAGATCTCAGATCGCTCTTTGGTAAAGCCCGAGAAGCAGTCCTCTTCACCCGGACTCCTAACGCTAATATAAGCCTAACCCCTATAACGTGCTTTCCTAGAGCCCGAAAGAAAAACACTTCTGTGTGATGGCAGCCGTTGTAGATTCTGAATGATGAATGCTAGGAGTACTTGAAAGCCAGATCTCTCCCTTCCCCTCAGGCTCTTGAAATGTATCCGCGAACTCAATGTTCACCATAGACTGTCGATATCGTTAGTCATATCAACGGTTCCAGATCCTTTTCTCAGCTACTTGCAGTCAATCGGGACTCGGGCTTGGGGCGTAGCAATGAGCTTCACGACCAAGATGGTGTCTCGGCGCTCATCGACTTCACGAAGCGCCAAAGCAGCTGCTGAAAGTTCAGCAGACTCAGCTACGACGCATCCCGGCGGCACATCTCACAATGTTGCGGCCAAACATGATCCGAGCAATCCCGATGAACACCCACGGAAGCAGTCGGCCGCAAGGACCGCCCTCCTGCTGGTCTCGGCATTCTTAAGCATGCTCCTGGTTGCTCTAGATGGAACTATAATCTCAATCGTATGAATATGTCCTTCTAATAGAGCTCGCTATCAGACGGCTTGGTGTCGCTCGGCGAGACGGTGTGCTAACTTTACTGCCCTGTCCAGGCAATACCTCAAATCACCGAGGAATCCAACTCTCTCGCTGATGTCGGGTGCTACGGAAGCGCGCACTTGCTGACATGCTGCGCATTCCAGCTATTGTTCGGAAAACTCTACACGCTGTACTCTGTGAAGGGCGTCTTTCTGGCGAGCATCCTATTACTTGAGTTTGCTTCAGCCCTCTGTGGAGCCGCGCCCAGCTCAGTCGTATTCATCGTTGGGAGAGCAATCTCCGGTGTCGGCGCTGCTGGCATCTTTGCTGGGACGGTGAGGTTACCGCTATAAGCTTCTTTTCGGCTTCAGCTGCTGACGGGCGTCCCTAGATCGTATGCATCGTCAACATTGTTCCTCTGCATAGGCGTCCACAAATACAAGGCCTCTTCGGAGCCTTCTTCGGCCTTGCTTCCATCGTGGGGCCTTTGATCGGCGGTGTCTTTACATCACATTTGACATGGCGGTGGTGCTTTTATATCAATCTGCCCCTCGGTGGCGTGGCTATGGCTGTCATTGCCATCTATCTCAAGGTCCCCGACCGGGATAAAACTAAGCTCCCCTAGACGAAGAAGCTGTCGCAACTCGATGTCCTTGGCACTGCGCTCCTCGTCCCCGGCGCGGTTTGCCTTCTGTTGGTACTTCAATGGGGTGCTCAGACGTATTCTGTGAGTTACCCGCACAGCCATGTTCGACTTCCTCCCGTATTAATAGTCTCCAGTGGAGCGATGGGCGTACAATAGCATTGTTGGCTCTCATGGGAGTATTGCTTGTTGCTTTCGTTGCTGTCCAGATCTTCCTTCCTACGACAGGAACCCTCCCTCCACGCATATTCAAGCAGCGGAGCATCGTTGCCGGCTTCTTGTAACCCATTTGCGTCAAACTCTGGGAATTAAATATTCGGTAAGAAGACCAGGCAGTCAGGCATTGTCACGTTGTGACTGACCTTGGCCATAGTCTACTTCCTCCCGATCTGGTTTCATGCCATAAAAGGCGTGTCTGCCGTGGAGTCGGGCATCCGGCTTCTTCCTCTGATGTTATCGATGGTCGTCGGATCCGTTGTCAGTGGTATCATAACCTCGAAAATCGGATACTACACGCCGTTCGCGATCCTAGGATCCTGCGTCATGTCCGCTGGGGCGGGGCTCCTCACGACCTTCCAGGTCGACACGGGCAGAGGAAAGTGGATCGGTTATCAAGTCCTGTACGGAATGGGGGTGGGCTTGTGTTTCCAAGCACCAAACCTCGCTGCGCAGACCGCTCTGCCGAAGAATGATGTGCCAGTCGGGTTGGCGTTGATGTTGCTTGGTTCGCTCCTAGGTTCGGCCGTGTTCGTCTCTGTCGGGGAGAACGTACTAGGCAATCAGCTTGTGCAAAGGCTTTCCGGGGTCCCTGGGTTCGATCGGAGTCTCGTCACGTCGGGTGGCGCGACCTCAATACTAAGCTCGCTACCCGCAACTCTACGGGTAACGGTCCTCACCGCTTAATAACGAGGCTCTGCGTAAGGTGTTCCAGGTCGGGTCGATCATATCGTGTCTTGCCGTACTCGGTGCGGCTGCGCTGGAGTGGGGTGAACATCTTTGAAAGCCCGAGGCAACCGTGGATGCCGAGAGCAGCGGAATGGCCGAAAAGAAGAAAGCGGGGGAAGGTAGCTGTCATCAGAACGGCTGATTCCCAAGGAGAATTAAAGAGATACGCTCGGCACCGTATTGATGGAGCGCAAGAGGACTCGGCAGGTGAGGAAAATCCAGTCCTCCCCCATGCTGGTTCCCTCTGGCGGCGAACCTTCGGCGCTGTCCGAAGGAAGGGCCGGGCAGTAAGTTAGGCCAGGGCACTGATTCTTAAATGGGTAATGAGGCTGATAAATGACTGGAATAGAGTAGCCGGGGGAGCAGAACGCTGAAAGTGCCACTGAAGCCTATATACCCCAAGAAACAGGTAAAAGGGGATGCTCTCAATCCTAAGCTTGAAAGGGGTTATATCTTGCCAAGAGGGTTTATATAGTTAAGCCCAAGAGCCAGAGGAGCTCTAAACCGGTTGTTTTTCAAAAAGCCCCTTAAAATACAACCTACCAACGCCTCATTAAGTCGATAAGTACGTTACTTGCCTACCTCCCAGGGAGACGGATCGAATCAATGCAGTACAGCTCTCACCGGCCTCATAGCCGCCAGTTGAGATGCACCAGCTGCCTGGTAAGCCGTGCCTAGACTACCATACCTTATCTCGGTGCGAGGAGGCGGAAGTTTGCGGAGTTGCAAGTTCAACAGATAATACTGCGGATACAAAACCACATATGTGAGACGATGGACTCTGCAACGTTAAGGATCTGATGCATCATGGTGCATCCGTTACGAGCGTGGCGTGCTAAAGCCATTCGCCCATCCAACCGTAGCCTAGATAACACGAGCTTCTGCTTTCGTTTTCCGAAGTATCATCGTCCTGGATATCTAGTCATATTAATGTAGATGGACTAGGGTCATATATCTTTCGTTTATGGGATCCATATGCCTGGACGGTCTTTTCTCAGCTCTAGAGGGCATAATAATCGTCAGGATATCGTGTATCTAGCACCGGGATTCTGGCAGTTCTCCTCTATCGATATAGGCGAAGAAACAAGGGATGGCATACTGCCGGTGGAGCAGCCATCAATCAAATAATAAACATAAAGACCGCCTTCTCCTAGAGTCAGTTTTGCCTGCTGCTGATCCCCGAAATATCATCCATGGCGCCCCTATTTGGTATCCAGAGTTATGCCCACCAACGCCTCGCGTGGGGGAAAAGAAAGCAGCAGATCCCAAGTCTAAATCCAAATCCAAATAACAAAAATCCGCTTCCTGACGAGTAATAGGTGGAGCAGAGGCCGTCTTCGCAAAGACGAGCACGAGCTCCGCCTCGCCCAAGAATCATTCCTCTTCACTTACGTCGCTCTCCTGGTCCTGGTGCTGTGTCTCCTCGAGGGCGGCCATGAGCTCGGCCTCGAGGGCATCCGCATCGTCGGCGGGCTCGTCAACGTCGACCATCTGTTCCCCCTCGTCTTCGTCCTCCTCCGATTCGTCGCCGTCGACCTGCATGGGCTGCTGTTGCTGTTGCTGCTGTTGAGGTCCGCCGCCGTTCTGCGCAGGAATCCGGTTCATGGGGCTCGGCAGCGGTAAGTACTCGACGGAGCGATCGTCGTCATCGTCGTCCTCGCCATCCGCGTCATCTTCGTCGATCGCGCCGACATTCGTGGGCAGTATGTCCTCGCCCTCTTCCTCCTCCGACGCCTGCTCCCCGGACGCCTCGCGCTCATTCTGCTCCAGGAACTCGGAAAACCGCCGCGCCCCGGTCCCGAACGCGGGTGAGAAGTTGCGCAATACCTGCGACCTCGCGCTCGTGTCCTCGCCGCCGGGGTTCTCGATGGTCAGGCCGAAATCGTCGTCGCTGCTCTCATCCTCCGAGTCTTCTGGCGCGGGTTTCCTGGGCGCGGGTGCCGGCTGCGGTGCGGGTTTCTTGGGCATCGGCAGGGAGTTCTCCTGCTTTTCCTCCACGGCGGGTTTCCTTGGCTTGGCCGGCGTGTCCTTCTCTTTCGTCTTGGCTGGGGCGGGCTTGGCGTCGACAGGGGCGCTGCCCTCCAATTGTGGGTATTCCCGGCGTAGACTGTCGGCGTCGCTGTTCGTGGGGGTCCGGATCAGATTCATGTTGAACATGGAGTCAACCCTGTGTAATACGAAGACTTCTCGCGCCGCGTCAAATACCAGCACGTACTGCCCGTCGTCGGTCCGCCGGCTCCCCTGGTACGTGTAACGATCGCTCCCATTGTCGAGGAAGGAGAGGTCATACGAGGCGCCTTTCTTGGCGGAGGCTGTCGGCTTTAACCGGGCGAGCTCTGGCGCGGTGGATGACGATAGGTTTGGCTTGTGGTTATCTACCGGTAGTGATTAGGGCTACTATATGCTGTAATGGGAAGACGTCGGCCAGGATAAAGGAGTGCTTACATCGCACACCGGTGTAGACCTCGCGGGAATCCTTGCCCAGTAGTGCATCGCTCAGGATGACGGGGTATTTGCCGGCTTTCGTGGGGTCGAGCAACCCCGCAGAGGCCATCGTGAAGTCTAGAACGATTGCTGTTACGGGGGAGGTAAGTTGTTATTTCTAATTCCAACGTCCGTTGTTATACGGGGAGGCCGAGTCCGGAGTGGAAACGTGGATCGACGATCGACGGCGGCCGAACGAATACAAGATGGTTGGGGCTGGCGGTAGGTGAAGGGTGGTGACCCTTTTACTATATTTGAATGTGGAAAGGAAGATTGTAAGATTACGCAACAGAGAACACAAGACAAAAGGCGCGGACGGTTGCAGCAACTTCCGGTCCCTTTGTCCTGCCGGCCTCGCTTTCGGTGTTACATGGGGAAGGTTTGGGTACTTCGTGTAGGTACCTAAACAGGTACTTTAGGTTAAAAGTTCAACGTTCGTATTCCAAATGGAGACCTGTATGATAAATAATGGGGCGCCTGCTCGCCTGCCCCCGTCAGCCCCGATGAGTGCCCTCGTGGTTAACCAGCTAAAACCTTTTACAGTTGTGCGTACTGGTGTCATTTCGCACTAAAACTGCCCCAGATTTTAGTGGACGGACGGTTCTATTTTAGTAGGTTTTATATAGACTTTGGCCAAAGCACCGATTACCTAGCTAACCCATGTGAAGTAACGCCGGGGCTGCATCACCGTTAATTAGACTATCAAGTACTTTAGACTTCCGGACATATGTATCCTGTACGGGAACTCCTAAAATGCCATACTGTTAGGTCCCCGACAGCGCCCTAACCTTCTACCGGAAAGTGTAATACTATGGACCCTTTTTGACATCGCGAGATGGGGGAATGTGGCCGAAAAGTTTATCCTTCTTCCCTTCCCTTGATGACCGGTCCAAGCGCTGATGTCTCTTAGACCATTCATACCATCAGAAAGCCAGATGTTGCTTGATTGAGGGAAGGTTGCTCGTTCCGTATGAAGCAATATAACTGTCACTCCGAAGTGTTTGGAAGGGAAACGTAGCGAAAGCCAGAAGGGCGACAAACGACTCTTCAGCGTTGCCCCAGCACACATATTGCTGTGGTCATCTGATATTGCTGATTCACACATGATCGCTTACGCTCATGTGGTGATGTTGCCGTATAGGGTCCCTTCTTATTATTGGCCAAGGAGCGCACAGGAAGATCAGTCGCCATGGTGATCCATTATCCGTGCCCGCCATATTCATGGGAAGTCGCTCAAATGTTGGCTTGACCACTTTATTTGGGCAAATTTAGGAATTTAAACCAGCAGACAAGGCTACCCTGCGATACCAGAGAAGGCAATCATTAACGATTTGTATGGAAAACATATAGGGTAGGCTTAATCAAGAATCAAAAGGTCTCAAGATGTCTCATAAGTGACTATTGAAGTGGGGCGGGGTGTTACGCCCATAAGCAGGCTCGGCTGATCAGAAAGCCCGGGTCTCGCATGTATATTAAGGAGTTCTTTTTCGCCATGGGTTCAACCCCCAGGCATCACATACGACCATCACCACTCAGCATGTTTTCTGCCACTTCAGTTATCGAGGTTTAACACCATCAATACAATCGGATTAAGTTCTTCATCTCGACAATCCCTTTCCGTGTCGTGACATAGATTGCTCATCCGCACCGATCAAGACCAATTCTCCCCCTACCCCAATTCACTATATTCACTATATCTATACTTTTCTTTTAAATCTCAGTAACAGCTTGGGGAATACTCGACTATATATATATCTTAGTGTATAACCGTATTAATAAGCAAATCATTCACTTATTATCCATTATTAGTCACCTTGAATAGGGGTAGTCCTATACTTCTCCGAAGGGAAACTCCAAAGAAAAACTCCGGATTCCTAGAATCAATATCTGCATTAAAGGATTCTAGAGGGCTACCAAGTACAGGGTTAAAGCTGGCTGGTTTTCGAAGATATTCGCAACGAGGAAACGACCGTAAGTCAATGACGCACGTTGATGTGCTGACTCTACGATGGACAACGATTCCTTAAGGCATGGCATTTCGGCGGCATGGTTGACAGCCTCTTGCCCGATGGGAAGATACACTCTATTCTAGATAATCTTCACGGTTTGATACCGTTGCAAGTGCCACCAAGTTCTATGATATGGCGTCCATTGGTCCTCAAAATAGCCAGGAAGAATGTTGCCTAATCGCCTTTTAGGTCGAGTTCTGGATCTTCTGGCTCCCGAATTGGTGAAGTATTCGTGGCGATCCACCTTGAATCCAACTTGGCTTGTGTTCGCGCAAGTAGACGTGAATCCTCAAGGCCGCGACGGCAGGTAAGACAAAGGACGTGCGGTGTGACAATCGGGCTAGGGCTAGGAAGTGGAGGCATACCCCTCCATTCTTTAGTACCTCCACTTTGATGCTGGCGAGATTCCAGTGGCCTTCCACTGCCGACAAGATACAGTAGGACGGTGGGGCGATTTGGTGCGTTGGTCATCTCCTCCGCCTTTGGACAGTAGTTCAAATCCTCGACAGTGATGCGGTCACTGAAAATGGACATAGCTCAGAAGTGCTCAAGCCGGAGCAGTCGAGGTGAAGAGACAACGTGGAACGAACTTAGGAGGCAAGGTGTCAAGCTCTAGCCGCAATTCCAGAATAACGACACCTCTGCCAAGGCTGATGAAGGATATCGTACGGAAGAACAAGAAGCCTCAGCTTGGAGAGTTCATTATAACAATTCGCTGTTCTGTTTAGTTCGAGATGCAATTACTAGTTCGGCTAAGAATAAAGTTACTAAGTATTTATAACATATAAGGCTGGCGATTATGTTATTATTGTTAGGGATTGTACGGGCTGCCATGGGTGGCCAAGGGCTGCAGCCTTGGCAGGTCCATGCGTTGCCGTGGCAGGCCGTATATAGCTAGCTAGCTCACCAACTCCCGTATTCTCAGTTCTACATCTTCATCATCTTACTTATTTATCCCTAACAATAATTCATAATTGTATTAAAAAGCAGCTTGCTAAAAAGGAAGGTATAATTAAATAGCTTAAACAACTTCACTTGATTAAAAAAAAGATATTACGTTATTAAACGTCTTTTGAATGTATGGAATATTGCTCTTTGTATGTATTTTGACTGTTCATTATCAGGGGTTATTAATTATATGGGCTCCGAAGTTAACAGAATTACCCTCATCCCGCAACACCTCATTGAGCAGATATAATATCTCCAAACTTAGCGTCCGCCAGCATATATGCTAATAAGATTAGGAGAGGAGCCCCAATCGCATCTCTGGTGGGAATGCCGCAATATCTTTATGTCTTTCTTGTGATGACATGCTTCATGATTTCATGATAAATGCAAAACGTTATTGCCATGTTCAAATGTTTTTACCTCTGTCCCCTATTCCGAAGTTTAAAGAGATTTTACTTGTGTTCTTGGACGTCCACATTTATTCTAGACATAGTCTTCGTTGTCTATCCCAGATTTAGCTTCCAGTGCCAGCGCGCCGTTGCAACATGGGTTCCAGCAAATAGGACATCGCTCTAATAGAGCGTGGATGGGGACGGTGAATGGAAGAGCCGAATTCCAAGCGATGCATAAACTGAGATTCGAATCTTCTTTTAACAGGTTATCCAATGTCTAAACATACAGTTAAGGGAGGGTTTCCCCAGAAATAACCGGTAGCATTAGTGAAAGATAGAGATCATTGACTACGACAGAACCCTGCGTTTATGTGTTGTGGTACGGGTAAACGACCCTAAACTGGTTGCATCCGTCTGACAAAAGGCAGTGTGGAAAGATCATGTCTGCGCTATAGCTACTTAGTGAAATATTTACCAGTGATGAACATCGAGTTGTCATTGGTTTGGAGAACGGTTCCTTTTGAACAGAATAAGGAGGTTCATTTGAGACTTAGGTTCAGGGGGCCTCTATCGACCCAGTAGACCACTGACACTACCAGGCGCCGCGGAAAGGGGGTCAACGTAACCGTCGAGTGGTTCGCAGTCGGGGTACCATCCACATTTATTACGATCTTAGGGCAACCATCTGAAGAGAATGCAGCCCTCAATGTCCAGCCCGGTCGGCGTTCCGTAAGGCTGAGCGTAGTCGATATGCTGTACTACTAAGAGCTGGTAACATCCAACCTCATGTTATTTTCAGTCACCGCATATAACGTTGTCCAATTTGTAGATGGCTAATGCCCATTAGAGCGTAATTGTCCAGCGGCAAAATGAGAGTGTGCCGTGACATTTGCAGAAAGGAAGTTACTACATGGTTCGTAATCAAGTCCGCCTTTGTTCGCATTGAACCATACATTTTGCCAATCCCCTTAGCTTCTTCAGCACAGCTCCTTTGACCGCCAACACCACGAATGGTTAGGTTTTACGAGCTGACTCCCTTCGGTGAGAAATGCAGAAATACGGGGGAAGGGGTGGTGAATATCCAGATATGGCCGATAAAGAAAACGGAAAGAGATGCCAGGGGGAAGGGTGGTATGGGCGGTTTATTTTGTGATGTAGCCTAGATACCCTCTGTAACCATGCAACAAAGACCCTACCAATGAATGCCGTTGGTTGTTCGCTTGCAAGTGAGCCGTATTGACCGTATTGTCATTACGCACGATAATACGTGGTTGTTGTTGAAGAGAGCATTATCTAGAAGAATCATGGTGATAATGAGGGTCGAAAACAACGGGTAGATATATGAGATAATGAATATACATTTTCTAGCCCCGTGGAGTGGATAGAATGTAGCGCACCTAACACTTCATAACTCGGCCTCGCCTTAGTCCTCAGCTTGGGGCCATAGATATACAGGAGGAGCGGGGGTGGGATGCCCAAGAGCAGGCCACACAAGGCCATCGAGGTGTTGGCCCAGCCGTAGCCGAGCACCTCGTACATGCGGGGCGCAAAGAGCGGGAAGCAGAAGACCGTCAGGCTCCTGGCGAACTGCGTCGCTGCCATGGCGCTGCTCGTGTGGTCCGGGTACGAGTCGATGATGTATGCCGTGACGCCCATGTCGCCCAGCTGTATTCCGAACATGACTACGGCGACACCCACGTCGACGACGGCCCAGTGGAGCAGGTTCTCCGCCGCCCACCCGTATAGCAGCATGCCCAGCGGCGCGACAATGACGCCAGGGAACACGAGCGACAGCCGAAACTCCGGCAGCTTGTCGCCAGATGCACTGTTCGAGGGATTGGCATCGTCGTTGTTGTTGGCGTTGTTGGCGATCCGGGTCCAGCGCCCGCAGAACATGAGGTCCATCAACCACCCGCCGGACTGCGAGCCGACGATCTCGCCGAGCGAGCAGGCGATGTAGTGCAGGCCGCTGATCTCCACGGACCGGTGGTAGCGGGAGGTCCAGAGCTCGGAGAACGTGGAGAGAACGATGTAGAGGACGCCGTAGTTAAAGGCTGATATGATGGCCGTGACCTGGATGATGGGGTGGAAAGCCAGGAGGCGAAGCGGGCGCGAGAGGGCTTTTGCGAGCACCGCCGTAACCGACCTGTGGCGGTCAAGGCTCTCTACATGATATCCCTGGTTACCAGTCTCAGGGCGCAGGCGTGCAGCTCTGCGTTTAAGAATGAGCGGGCCATATGTCTCCTTGAAAGTAAATTTTGAGACGAATATCATGGCAGCCTGGAATATTGACGTGGCCCAGAACAGCCATCGCCAGGCGACTCGTGCCGCCATGAAACCGCCAATGATCGGGCCGACAGGAAGCATTAACCACGTAAGTCCATACTTGACACTCTCCCTTTCTCCAAAACTATTGAAATGGGAACTCACCGGCAGCCGCACCAAGTAGCGGAATGAGCAAGTAGACGCCTAGCGAGCGCCCCCGCTGTTCGTGGCGCCATATATCGCCGAGAACACCACCTGCTAGAGCATATATGGCACTCGCACCGAAACCTGCCAGGAAGCGGGAAGCAATGAGGATCTCCTTGGTGTCCGCAAAACCACAGGCGATGTTCCAGGCGAGGAACCAGACGCTAGACGCATGCAGGATGACCTCTCTTCCGTAGATCTCGGACAGTGGGCCGATAAGGAGCGGGCCGAAGGCCGAGGCAAGGAGGTAGATGGACAGAGCCATGGCGGACTCGGCGGGGTTCATGTCTAGCTCGCTGGCGATGAGCGGCAGGGCGGGCGCCATGATAGTGGAGACCATGATGCGGTTGAAGCCCGTGGCGGACAGGGCATCCGTCACGGCCCATTTCCGACCCGTAGGCCAGTCAAGTGGGTTTTCAGGGTCGTAGGGCTGGTCAAAAGCGACTAGGAGCGGATCGCTCTGCTTGGTAGGAGCCGTACCAGCGACAGAAGGCGCCGGAATAGGAGCCATTTCGAGGCCCGGGGCCGGAGTAGCCACAGCTGAAATCTCATCGTTATCCTTACTAGCCAGGATGAGGGATAAGTTATCGGACCCTGAGGAAAGTTGTGTGCTTCGGACGAAAGCAAGAGACCCGCTGAGAGCACTCCGAGTGCAACCAAGGACCCGATGGAGGCAGTGGAGGAAAGTAGGTTGAGGAAGCGAACGACGTGACTCGAGAGGCGGGAAATGAGAATACATGAAGCAAACCACACGGAAAGGAAAGTGATTAGACGTGCCGCATCTTCCAACATCCCAACCTACGCAACCCATGTCTACAATCCTAAAGCGCCCTTGCCAAGCTATCTTATCTGATCCTGCACGTTGGCAGTCTAGCGTGCTCTTCTGCCTGGCTCGTCTAGATTGATAAACCATTTATATTCAGCATTAGCGGGCGCATCCAATGTGGTGGATGTAGACACAGGGGCACTGTAACCTGGCCCCATGAGTTGCCTATTCTTACCAGGCGTTTACCACACCGTTGTGGGGTCGTAGTGCATTTAGACGGTGCTCAGAGTAAGCACGGTTGGTCCCTCCGATACGCGAGCTCATACCACGAGCATCCGTCTTTGGCAGAGTCCTCTTGTATATTTAGAGAGGATTTGTACAGCAGTCTAAACTTGGTTACTGGCAAAGTGCACAAGGCCCCCGCTGCAGGCATACCAGAAAGGGAGGCTGCTTGTCAGTTCCGGGAGCTCGATACCACGCTTTGGTATCTCGTCTCTTGACTCTCGAAATCCACCATTGTTTTTATTCTGACGGCGGCATCCAAACACCCCAGATACATTACCTAGTGAGGGTCTGGTCAACGGGGTCATCCGCTATGCACGGGAAGTTCCGTTGCCGGTTAAGCTCCAGGAGATGAGACCCCCACTTCTGTCTCCTAAGAGACAATGTTCAACCTCGTTGGGAGTCACAGTGGCGAGCTTTACGGTAAGGGAACCGTCGACTTCAAAGCAGGTCGGTAAGGGCCCCACCTTATATTCGTGTTGCAAAGACAGCTGTTAGATGAATGCCCAACACCATTCTTTTCGGAGTTTCCAACCAGAACATTAAGGGTATCAAAAATGGAATGCTATCCTCCTTAGGTTGACATCGGTTTCCGAATCGGAAGGATTTACAAGGCAAAAATAGTTGAGGTCCTCCTGGGGGTCGAACCCAGAATCTCCTGATTCCGATGTCCAGGGATCATTCGTTGAATGATCCTCATGAATCGTAGTCAGACGCCTTGCCATTGGGCCAAAGGACCTTAAGCTGGTTCCCGAAGTCGGCTTCCGACCTCGGGTTGTCTGGCCTTTCGCTAATGTTGTACTATATAGCCTTCCACAGGCTTCTTTTTGGTGCGGGTTAAGGGAGTTTGGCGCGGGATGGTGAAAATTTTATGTGGGTCTAGTCGGTAGTAGGGCCGAGTTCGACGGGCGCGGCTCTCGGTTTGAAGCGGCGGGGCGAGGCAATTTCTTGAATTTCTTTGCAGTACGATTTATCGGGCCGAGAACTGACCTCAGGAATATGCCATTGCACTTGTGATATGCTATTGCGCCTGTGATATGCCATTTCCTTTTGTGAAGCGGGCGATAACTTTCTCTGTTCAGTAAGTATGTTTGAGCGTAGCGCGGCAGGGATCACATATTCAACTTCTCGATCTGAGTATGTAGACGCAGTTCGATGCGATGTGCTTAGGTCCAAGAAAAGAGCACAACCCGACCCGCGATACCGATCAGTCAATTACGGCCACACTGTTCAACGTAGAAAGGGAATTGAAGTAGTCCAAGGCTTGTCATTTTGTATTGTAGCCCGAAGAACTAGAACATACACTATTAAGACCACCCCCGAAAAGAGCAGCTATCGATATTGTGAACAAGATCGAAGAACCGACTGGGGCTGGTGAGATTGTAAATCCAAGCCCAGTGTGATGAACATGCGTGGCTCGAGCGAGAAAACCAAAAGCACTTTTGACCACCCCAGATACCACACCCATCACGATGGGCTGCGACGACCTACGACACACTACGCCCACCATATGCAATTCGAATGCAGCGCTAGAACGCCAAAGACGATTAAAAGGAAGATGCCCTCTCACAGCCACTCTCCTGTCGAGCATCGCGCAAATATTCCGAGCGCAAAGGGGTATCTGGAGCTAGAACTCGCATGACCTAATAACGGACCCTCCCATGATGGAGTACAAGGCTGGTAAAACAGAAATCGGAAAATCCAGTCGCCTTTCTGAAGATAAGAATCCGAATGATTCGCTGCCGCCGCCTACCTGTGCTGAAGTGACAAATGCGGCCGCCAAAAGCTCAAATAGACCACAGCGAGCCCCGTAGCTGGCCATAAACGCGGAAACGGCCATTATCATAAGGCCCAAGTGAGCTCTTGTGGTTCCGGGTCCACTAGGAGAGAGGGGTCGATGCGCGGAAGCTAGGTGGGCTCCCTCATAGCTATGAACTCGTAGTCCGGTTCCGGCAAGGAGGCTAGCTCCAGCTGGATGGTGTCCAGCAAGAAGGGTGTTGGCTGGGCAGGGGGTGGCAATTCCGGCGTCGGGTATGGGGCATACTGGAGATGCGAGCTGACGCTCCTGAACCCGTGTGCTGCTTCCGGCCAGTCGAACATCATATTGATGCTTTGCGGGGGTTCAACGGAGAGCCGTAGCGATTCGCAGTGCTGATGACGCTCATTGGGGGTAATGATGCATTCCAGCGGAGAGTGGGCTGCGAATATGCGGTGCTTTTCATGCATAATTTCATGCATAGGACCGAGTGGGCAATCCCGATCCTCCCCGTGGCGGTGATCGGGGAAAGGATTTAAGTACGTGGGGTGAAGACCAGGATACTTGCAGGTCCTGCAGTCCGTGCTTGGCTGTGCCTCAAATTAGCATGCGAATCATTCTATTGAGAATTCCCGGGTAGTGGAGGGAGAATAAATGGCTTACTTGTGGGTGCCTCGATCGTTCAATCATAGGAGACGTTTCGTGCTCTAATCGTCATCACAGCCTTCGTCAACTTCTAGAAGCTCCCTGTTGACACCGCGCCTAGACCGGGTGGGGTCGGGAACATTCCCGTCTAAGATTGAATGCATGGCACGCCACCTGTTATCGAGACTATTGGCGGATTTGGCAAGCCCGAACACTTGTCACTTGACGGGCGATAACTGTTTGTGGTTTGCTCTGATGAGATTTAGCTGCAGGTCGAGTAACCGCCGCTTTTCCAAAGGTTTTTATACGTGCATACCTAGAGAGTTCGGCCGAAGGGACCTGGATGAGCTTGGCCTTTTCAGGGGAGCCTTCCGCTTGGACGCACACCAGCGTGTTGCTGATGGTTTCCCTCCCTCGCTTCCATACGCGCGCACCTGAGATGACAGTGTATAATTTGCCATCGGGTGACCTACGGTCCGGCACCCAACAAACCCTAGCAACGGAACCGGTTCGAGTCGTGTTTGACGTTAAGTCCACGAAAGCGATCTCCCCATCTTTGACCGCGGCGCTGCTCTGTCGGTAGGGCACCCATAGTGGAAGGTGACGGCCTCGTGGCTCTGTAGGGACATAAACGCCGTGCGCTTCGGTCGCATATTCCGGCTCTCCCACATCATCCATGAGCTCGTCCGCCGTCTCAGCTACCCTGGGCTCATTCTTATTATTCCCCTCCAATTGTCTGAAGACAGGTGGGGAGACAGTATTTCCAAGGTTGATGACAGGAGACTGTACGCATAGGTTCAAGTTTCTAGCAGTCCAACGGTAATCCTTGACCCACACATGGTAAGGCGCGTGGAAGATAGCCATTCCGTGAACTTCCTGCGCTGGAGATATAGATTTGGTCCTTTTGAACGAGACGGAGTCAGAAGATGCTTTCGAGTATGAGGGGAGATGTGGATGTGATATCTAGGGCCATTGAAGGTATCTGGATCTGTTATAGGAAGTTTTTCCCTGTTGATGGAGCCGTAGGAATGAGGACCGCGCTGTGAGAAGATATATACAAGGGGTTTCCATGACCATATACCTCCAGGTGGGTGTAGACGTTCAAGACGTGGCCGTGCTACATCAACACGACCCTTTGGGAAACTGGAAACGTAGCAATGAACGCTAGTATCTGCAACGCACCGTTGACGTACGGCGACATGCCAACCAGGGCAACTAAGATGCATACAACTGCTGTGTGGGATAATGGTTTTCTGGGCACCCGGGAGGTAGAAATAGAAGAGCAGTGAATATCGATCCGATTACGTGTCGTCTCGCTAGATCGGTACAATGATTCCCACAGTGTGAATTTTCTCGGTGAAAACCGTTGGTGTGTTACATTTCGAGCCAGCGATGGCTCGGGGGCCTTGCAGGAGTCTTGCTAGTCTAAGGCGAATGTCGCACCCCGGTCTGACAATATCCGGAGGGATACGAGGACATCCCACAGTAAGTGGGTAGTAGAGATGGTGACAAGTTGCAGCGGCATGCATCGACGCCCAACGCTCTCGGGGGATATGACGGGCGGAAGAAAAAAAGTAATGTCGAACGCCACCACCTCCCGCTGAAACTGACGTCTTAACCGTTTTTTTTCGGAGACGAGCCACCCTCTTGCTCTTTCAGTTCCTTTATGGGGAGCATTGTGGTTATCCATTCCGCAACTTCGCGCTCTGCCTCTTCGTCTAGGTGGCCGCCAGATGGGCCAATATGCCCTCGCGCCATCCTCCGCAAGTCGTCTACTGAGGATATATCGAATGCCCATGCTATACCACCCGTACACATGATACCGAAGCCCATGACATTCACGGTAGCCAGGTTGAGCGCTTCGAGTGCGATGAGGGAGCTGTCGGAATTGATGGCATTGACGGGCCCGTTGCTCGGGTGGTAGAACTTCGGTATCGTTGCGAGGCGTTTCCGCGTAATGGCGCGCCGCGTGGCAAGGACGGAGAGAGAGAGGAAGCCCGCTCCAGCAAAGAACAGACCCAGTTGCTTCATGGACCGTTGCGAGAATATAGGCGGGCGTGTATATGCATCTTGCCCCGTGACCGGTGATGCGACGGGGATTGAGTGCTCAGAAGGTGGTTGAGCCGCAGATTGCGCCGCCGGTTGCACCGCTGGTTGAGGGGAGGACTTGGACGAGTTGTCCTCTTTGGCGATTGTCATGGTCGTGCCGAATGACCACATTCTTCGTGGTTGAATTTCGTTATTTTCTCGCCACTAAAGGAAGTGCGCTTCTTTCGTATACTGTCAGATATGTAACCGTAAGAAGCTCCGCGGCTCCTGTGCGAGTTCTGAGGATTATGCTGCTGTGAACTCAGCTCATGCTACGTTAAGCGGTTGGGGAAATTTTCAGAGTCAGGGTCTTAAAGCTCCCATGCTCATATGTGGCTATGTGGGGTTATTGGGGTAAGGGGCCGTTGCGCATAAATGCATGGGAAGCGGGCCTAATACTTGAAGCTCTTGACGTTAGGTATCCTGGCATGCCTTGTTAGGTACCTGGTACCCAATTGTCGAGGTATGGTGCCTTGTTCGGTGGGTACCTTGGTACCATGTATGCAAGTAGGCGGTATGACCAACAGCACTCCAGGACATCGTCTCGTCGCAGGTTCGAGGACTCGCGTGCGACTGATACGCGGCTAGTCTTATACCTGTCAATAGTGTACTGCGAAAAGATAGTTTGGTCGGAATAAGGATCTACGCTGTGTGACCCGTCCAGCTAAGTGCAGTGAACTATATAGCATAGAGCCACATACCCACTTCATCTGTCATCTGTTATGTGTATATCTTGGCGAGACCCGAATACTGGGCACAGTTAATAGAGAGCAATATCAGATAAGATGCATGCACAAGGTTGTCGCAGCAGGATTTGTCGATTGCCATGGCGGCCCCCCCACCCCCCCCATGTGGGTTACTCGCCAAGCTTACAACTTTGCTGGGGCCCCACGGCTTGTGACTGCACCGAACCCCCCTGTCAACACGGGATCTATTCCAGATCTCCGCTTGAACTCCCCCCGTCTGGTTTGACTTCGGGCCACTGTGCCATCCACCTAATGCAGTTTCGTCCGAACTACGTTGCCATAACCCATTCCGCCCGCAGTCCTTCTTGACAGCTCTCCCTACCAGCCACGTTACCCCTCCTTTTCTTCAGTGACATCTGCAAGACATGGGCAAGGATAAGTCGACGAAACAGTCAACGGCTAATAAGAGGGCCCATCAGTCTTCTGCAGGTCAACCAGTAGCACCAGCTACCCCAAACTGGGCGCCTTTCAAGCCGCCCTTGCCGGTTACGGACCTGATGTTGACCAGCCCGGCACCGGGTTTTGAGAATACCATTGCCACCATCCACAACTTTTGGCCTAAGAGCTTATGCCGAGACTATGTCACTTTCCTCAGGACCCTCCCCCTGACCACCACGCCCGGCCGTCCCAAACGGGGTGAGGCCGTCAGGCAAAATGATCGCTATCAGGTCAACGACCCGGCTTTCTCTCAGAATCTCTGGCTAGAAACAGGGTTGAAGGATGCGTTACGAGACGATTCCGTCAGACATCTATGGTGAGAAGACTTTGGCTACTTCTACCCTAGTCACCCACTGCACCATCAACCAATATACTAAGCCCATATCAAAAATATCTAGGGGTGGGGATGTACTTGGCTTGAATCAAAATATCCGGATATACCGTTACTCCCCCAACCAATTTTTTGACTGTCACTGTAGGTTGAAGTCCCTTTGCCATTCTTTAACAGGTCATGCTATTTCACCGCTTTTTTTTTGGTTTGGGGGGGGGGGGGGGGG
>QJNS01000460.1:0-19369 GCA_004154925.1 Monosporascus cannonballus
GTGATCTGGGACCAGATCACATAGATCACATAGATCACATAGATCCACGACACACTCACTTTAGGAATTGGGATATATAATGAATCGGTCTTTCATGTAAATAGCACCTACTTAGTTTTCGCTCCTTAGCTATCAATCTAAGCTCTCAGTCAGAGGCAACTGCACCGTTCTCTAATTGAGGGAAGAGTACTTAAATCTCTTTAACGAACAGATCACTGAATCATTCCTCGCCCTATTGTTACCTGCAAATCAAGACCCTTTTCGGATACTGCTCATACCTCCAGGTGGATGTATGACAGGTTCGTTACATTTTAGTTCCAATTCTGCAACTTGGAAAGTGCCGAAGCCTTCAACATACTGGTGTAACGGTGGAAGTGCTATGTATAGATATCTACCTAATCGTTAACTTGCATGGATTCAGGGGCTCTATCAGTTTATCCGTAGCTTACAGTGCTCGGATAAGCTCTTATCTTATCGTGTGGAGTTGCGAGTTGCGGGCAACCACATTGCCCCCACCAGGTATGTATGTATGTGCGTATGGTACCTACGACCTGGTCACAGAAGCGGCGGGTGACGCAGCAGGCGCGGCTGAAGGCCAAGAAAACCCGACGTCGTTCCATTCGTTGCAACCTGAATTCCGTCGTTACCCTCCCTTCGTTATACTTTCTTTTTTTTCTCCATTTACCAGTATCTTTCTTCAACTGCATCGATCGCATTGGGCGTAATAACTTGGACACCACCGCATCGAAGAACGACCGGCTCGTAGATTAGCACTTTACATCGTTTTGAATTAGCTTCTTACACCGACGTTCTCGTAGCTCTTAGCAGTCTCAGGACAAACAAAACAGCCTTACGAGCAACCCGCCCTGTCCAGCGTTCCGTAGTCGGCAACCCCGATATAGTCGCAAACGACCAAGCAATATCCTCTCGTCGTTCTTCCTCCCTGTTGGCTCTTCTAGCCTGATACGGCCTCTCGCCTCTCGCTATGCCTCCTCCTCCACCTCCCCCGCCCCCTCCGCCGGGCATGGGAGGTCCTCCACCACCACCGCCTCCTCCGGGTGGGTTGCCTTCAATGCCGCGTCCCGGTGCCGGTCGGGTATGTCATTGTCTGTGTTGCTTCTTCTCTGCTTCGATCTCGATACTGATGGAACCCCGTCGTTTAGGGCGCCCTCCTAGGTGACATCGCGAAAGGAAAGGCTCTGAAGAAAACTGTTACGAACGATCGATCAGCGCCCGTAGTGGGCAATACGTCTGGGGGGGGAGGCGGACCGCCAGTCGGAGGAGCACCCCCAGTTCCCGGCTTGCCTAGAGCTCCTGCACCTCCCGGTTCTGCGCCGCCGGTCCCGGGGAACAGGGCGAGGAGTAACAGCGAGCAGGGGGGTGGAGATGGCGGTTCTGCTATGGAACCCGCGCCGCAACTTGGTGGCTTGTTCGCAGGCGGCATGCCAAAGCTGAGGAAACGAGGTGGAGGCGTGGATACTGGTGGTACGTCTTTGCTCCGGGGTCAAATATGAGGGACATGTGCGCTGACAATCCCACTAGCAAATCAGAATGCGTCGTACAAGTCAGACGCGGACGCATCAGCTCCCAAACCACCATCCGCGCCAAGACCGCCCGTCGGATCAGCACCTGCCATACCGGGGCGTGCAGTGCCGGCGGTGCCTCCAGTACCGGCGGGTACTTCGCCCATTCCTACGATAGCGAGTTTGAGAAAGACAGGCAACGCCGACGTGCCTAGGCCGGCATCAACAGCCTCTATGAAAGGCCCTCCGCCCCCGATCGGCAAAAAGCCACCTCCGCCGCCGGGATCCCGGAAACCATCAACAAACATACTGCCATCACATCCGCCTCCCATACCGGGGGCACCGGCCTCGATGCCGCCCCCTCCACCTCCAACTTCAGCGCCGCCACCGCCTTCGTCGGCGCCGGCTCCACCGCCCCCTTTATCGGCACCGGCGCCGCCGCCTCCTTCGTCAGCACCAGCTCCGCCGCCACCGCCTCCAGCCGCGGCGCCAAGGCCGCCTGTAGCACCGTCACGATCTCAACCGCCGCCGCCGCCTCCACCTCCGCCGTCGTCGGCCCCGAGAAACGAGGACCTCACGGCAAACGCCGCCCTGCAGGCGGCCATACGCGCGACGGGCGGCCGCTCCTCGCCGACACCGACCGGCACGCCCCCGGCACCGCCGCCGGCCCCGGCCCTGACGCCGTCCTTCACGGGCAGGGACTCGAACGTGAGCGCCAGCAGCAGCAGCCGGGCGCGCGCGGGCTCCAACCTGCGCTCCCAGATGCTGGACTCAAGCGTGTACACGCTGGGGCCGACGCCCACCAACGGCGGCGGCGTTTCGGGCGGGAAGGTCCCGAGCCCGTCGTCGCACACCCCCGGCGAGCGCATCATCGTGCACGACCCGCGGTGGCGGTTCCCCGACGAGAGCCAGCTGCCGAAGCCGCGGCGGTTCCAGGGCGGGCCCCGCAAGTACCGCGCCGGGAGAGGGAGCAGCGTGCCGCTGGACCTGAGCGCGCTCTAGGAAGGCGACGCCTCGGGTCCGGGCGCCGACGTGGCTGCCGACGACGGCGGTCGGTCGGGTGCGGATGAAAATGATGACGACGATGTCAATGGTGGTGGGCTCGGGAGTCCGTGCGGCGGTAGCAGAAGGGAGCAGACCGGAGGAATCCGGGAGAGGATTGCGAGGAGACGGGGAAAGACGGCGGGTTCCTCGCCCGAGAAGGGGTTCCACGTCGTGGGCGTCGTCGGAAGACTTCGGAGGGAACAGTAAGAAGCGAACAGAGTGGATTGAAGCGAGGTAGAACGGGTACGACCTGGAGTGCCTGACACCCCTGCGGGAGATGTGAGCATATAGAAGACTCACAAGTCCCCGGGAAGGAAAGGAGAAGAGAGAAAGTTTGGTACGCAGAGCGGCGGCTTAAAGCTATATCTACATAGACTTAGGAAAATCAGAATTACCTTCACATCGCATACAAGGGGTTCGCGCGACTCCAGCAAACATCAGTGTCTATTCAGTCGGTCGATGAGATACCACGAGTACCTAGCTAGCCACTTGTCCATATATCCATCTAGTTCCACGGCCGGGGCCCGCATGCGCAAGATCTTGGCTTCGGTCCCCATCCAGCCCAGACGGAAGACCGTACTACATAGAAAAGGCAAGGCATGCATGGCTCTACTCTCAAATAGTGGAGAAGAATATCAGCATTGTAAATAAATGAAGGAAGGAAAGGAAATAGTCTTTAGGAAAATAGCAATCGCAACGCTGTATGCATAGGGCCAGCCTTGCCGTGTTGAAGTGAAATCATGCTTGGTGTGCTGTTATGCTAGGTAGGAGTGATAGGCGTCTGAGCTTAGGGGAGTCGCATCCGTCTGTATCGTCCAGCTCTAATGACGTGTCATTAACGTGTGCACAAAGTTATTCTCCTAACCCTTTATACACAGCGCCACACAGATCGACGAGCTTGATGGAGCCAAGCTGCAGATGAGCCATATATGCAACGTCGTAATTTGTGTCTATGGGATAACCGGCAGCCACCAAACTCTATATGCCGTAGAGTTCTCGTGTGCTTCTGGAAAACGTCGGGTTCCAGTCCACGGACGAGTAGAGCCGTCGACCAAGTACGGGAATAGAGTCGAGGTTCGTCGATAATAATAATAGTTCTCGGTAGATAAACCTCGAAAGAGGTAACAACAACTCCATCCGAGATAATATGATGCGGAAAACACGATCGCAAAATCAAAAGTGCAAACTCGGGAGAACCGATAGGGGGAGCGTCGGAAGTGTAGACAGAGTGCAGGTACATCTTTGCCAAGATATAGGCTTGGACGACGACACGATAGCCTGTCTCTCCTTTCCGAACTAGATCCAAGCGGAAGAGGCAGGCCTTGTGCCGAAGTCAAAAGCTACCAATAGACTTCTTTGTACGCTCCGGGGGAACGGTATCGGCGGCTTGCTTCTCGGTCGCTTCGCGGGGGACGGCCATGTGTCAGGGAATTCTGGTTGTTGTTGCTCCAGTATCCGACTCCGTCCATCTGCTTGACCATCTGGGTTGCTGTTCTGATGAGATCGTCGAAGACTCCGCTCTCGCTGAGCTCCTCGGCAGACCACTTGGCTTCATCGCCGACCTCAAGTCTCTCGTTCTCCTCAAAGGCTTCGGCGACGATATTAGAATGAATGGACGCCTCAATCCACATGGGCGGCTGGCCCTTGTCCGCGACACCAGAAAACGCCTCAGAGAAGTATTTGATAGTGCCATCCCCCTGCCGTTCCATATAGCTATCCATGTCATGGACCTCGGAGAGCGCAAGTCCGTCCCATCTGCGGGGACCGTCATGAAAGTCTAAGTAAGGTGCGCATTCCGGTCTTCGCCTGTAGGTTGCAGTGTTCCGGATTCGGACGATTCCAATATCAACCTGATACTCTTCGCGGGCGACGTATTCCAGGCGGGGGACGCCAGACCTTTGGGGACTGTCACATCAATTAGTCATAGCAATCACTTTAAGAATAGAAAAGGCTTACATGATGCGGAGGGAGTCCACCACGTCCTTGGCGAATGTGTCCCGGATCTTGTCCGTGTTCGGGGTTGCGGATAATGTTAACTGAAAGTCCCAGGAGCGCTTCATGCAGTGTACGAAAAGCTGAATCGGGTTATGGTCAACCTGGCGGATGTGGTATGAAAAGTCGTTTCCGTCCACCTCGATGATGAAACTAAACGTTTCGCCATTCGCAGTGCGTGCCCTGCAGGGAATCTCGTAAACCAGCCGTCTGCCGTAGGGATCAGGCCGCCACATTCTCGCGCCCTTCGCGGGCCCCTCCGCTTCCTTGAGATGGGCGATGAAATCAGCATCGCCGCCCTCTGTGGACAGGATTCGCGTGAACAGAAGGGACTTCGGTCCGATGTGGTGGGTGTCCAGGGCTTGCTTGAGCCTAGAGGGTTCGTGACGCTGGACGGTAGCATTAGGACCCGGCAACTGGACATGAGCCCGGCTGATGTTCATGAAGCAG
Organism: Monosporascus cannonballus; assembly: GCA_004154925.1. Lineage (NCBI taxonomy): Eukaryota > Fungi > Ascomycota > Sordariomycetes > Xylariales > Monosporascus > Monosporascus cannonballus. The sequence continues at coordinate 5,010 of QJNS01000460.1, forward strand.
AATCTTCCGATATCCACCTTCAGAGACAGCTGGCCCCGCCACACTCTCAAAGGTTCCAGGACCCTGACCAGTTTCTCGTTGATATCCGTCAGTAGCTGGGGGTCTGGGTCTTGCCTGCCACCAAATATTTCCGCGCAGTGACTCGGGCCCCGGTATTTGGGTGTGCTCGGACCTCGTGGCTTGTGTTTACTAGGGCTGCCCTGGCTTAAGGCTGCGCCGGGAGCCGAGGGCTTTGCAAACTTATCGGCCACGCCCTGGGCCCTGGAGCTTGCTTTCTGACGCATGGTGTTGTGGAATTCACGGCTTTCTTTCTCGTCCTCTGCGATGGTTAGATCGATAAGCAGCTCGTTGTTTACTGCAGTGGGCGAAACTGGTGTCCCAACAGCCGTGGCACACGCATGTGTGTTTCCTGGGGAGTGGTTCCCGGTCCTGAGAGAGGGCCTCGCCCCCAGATACAGACTCAAGAAGGGGTCTTCCGAGCCACCACCCGTCTTTCTCGTCGCTGACTGTGACAGGGGGGCCATACGACTGGAAGTGTGGGCGCTGCCCTGCGGGCCGTGCGGCTTATCACTAGGCAGCGCCTTGCCCTTCGGTGGCGCTGTACATGAAGTCTGTGGCCCTAGGTCGATGAGAGTCTCCTGGGGCGTAGAATCATCCAGCTCATGGGTAGAGGAAGCGGCCGGGAATAGCTCCGATGTGCCATTGTTTTTTGCAGTCATCGTTGGCGGACTACCGAAAGGAGTCTGTACTCCACTCTCGTTACTTATCATGAATGCGTTCTCTAGCTCTCTGATCGAGCCTTGCGACTTCAGGGTCTCGAATTCAGATAGGCCATTCCCTGAGGCTTTGGCTTCTAGGGCCCGGATCAGTGTCTGACCAGCTTCCTCCGAACTCGTTACATCGGGGTTATTGCCAGCCGAGACTCTGCCCTCATTTTCCGGTCTGCCCGGTTGGGTGATCTTGGGGGTCTTCTCGTTATCGGTCTCAGAGCTGATACGAAGATCGGTAATGTCGCCAAACCCATCCAGACACTTGAGCAGCTTTCGGTCCGGATTGACTTGCGACATCGACCGAGGCTTCGGCAGGCGCTCAACCCATGAACTGACGTCACGAAGATTGGTTCCATTGTGAATCCTTCCGCTATCGCTGTTCTCCTGTGAGGCGGCCTCTTGCGTCGCAGGATGTGGTTGTGCCGGTACAGGAGCTCTGCTCTCGGGCTCGGTCTTTCCACGGTATACCCATTTCTGAAAGGCCCTAAACGGGTGTTTTGCGGTCTCTCCCGTGCTCGCCGGGATGATGTTCTGCTGCGGGACTGATACGTAGGCATTTTTCTGATGGTCCCAAGGCGACATGCGGACTATTACGCCTCTCTCAAGGAGCTTAGAATATCTCAGGAGGGGCTGATCACGATCCAGAAAGAAGCTCGACATGAGAGGGTTGCCGACTTGGCCCCAGAATCGGAGTTCGCCCATCCAGTTCCGAGTCCCTTCGGCATAGAAGAGATGTTCGGACCTGTCAACTCTCTTCATCGCCTATGGCAAAGTCAGCTTGCAGATGTGGATATTTTGGCAATCGGACTTACGAAGTACTTGACAAGCGTATCCAATTTCTTCTTGACGAGACAAATCTTGTCCTCTGAGTCCGCTCCGATCCATGCAACCAATCCGTCATCGACCACGTCCAGCGCGACACCTGCTACTTTCTCGATCTCAGACATCGATCCTCCAGGGAGTAGGTCATGAACCGTGGCGGTCATGAGCTCTACGCCCTGCGGCAACTCCCATTTCTCTTTGAAGGCGGATTCGAATATCTCGCGTTTGGTCTTGAAGAGCTCGAATGCGTTGAGTTCTTCTTCGCTGTAGCCAATGTCACGCCAAACACGGAAAGGCATGGCTTTCTGGAGCCCCGTCTTTATATATGTCAAATGAGATGAGCTTTCGTCGATCCGGATCATTATTACACTTACCTCGCCTTGGCCGGTCTGGGAAGCAACCTGGAGGTCACCCTCAACGATGTGCTTGAATACCTCGTGGAAGCGTGCCATGAAAGCTGTGTCCAAGCCGTATGGGCACTTGACTTTGAATACAGCTTGCCCCATCTGGTAGGTCATCGCCGATGTCTGAAAGCACTGTTAGTACTACCCGGCTCATCGGAAGTGCATCGGTGGGATCTTTTACCGTAAATTCCCGTGTTAGGATTTCATATAACTCCTGAAGACCTTTGGGGCGCAGGACCCAATCGGCTGTACTAAGTAAAAACTCAGAATGCTCGGGGACGGCCGTCTCAGCGCCGGACTCAACATCGTTGTTGTCTTGGGAGGGCGAAGTAGGCCTGTTTGCAGCGGCCCAGGCGGGAAACTTGAGCTGCAGAGCATGGTTTACCCGGATTGCTGAAGTGGACGACATGGTTTCTGGATGAAGGCGACGTGAGTTGGTAGTTATTTCATCATCATCCAGATATGCGCCTTATAATCCTGCATTGTCAAGTTAGAGGCCAAGTCCAAAACCATGAAAAATAAGAAATATTAAATAAGTAATAACAAAATGGCCTGCTCAGTAAGACTTCATGCGCGGAGAGGAGAGGGCACTCGGGAGCAGGGAGCTAGGCGCGCTTTTTCGGAAATTCTTACTCGGAAAACGTACGGGGAAAATCTGTTAGTCGGAAGAGGGCGGAATAGGCAAGAGACGATCAGTCAAGAACGTAGGGGACGGGCGGTAGTATGAAAGAGGAGAAGAATAGAGAGTCTTAGTTGAAAGGCGATGTGGCCATCAAACAAATGGTTAACCCAGGAGCGACGTAAAGGATGGAGCCAGGCAAAGATGGTAGCTTGCTTATATATGTCTTTAAGGAACTTTACCGAGGGAATCGTTCCCACGCAGAGTGTAACAAACTACTCCGATGTAAAAAGACACAAGCTGATAGCCACTAGGCTGTCGACAAGAGTCAGCTTGTAAAACTCGAATTCAAAATGTAGTCTCACCTCCGGAAGGCTCTGGCAGTTGCTGGATATCAATAGGAGAGGAAGCGTTGGTTGAGAAGTTAGTTGAGGGCTAAGTGGTATTGAAAGAGGAATAACTGGCCAAGAGAAGAGAAAGTTGAAAAGGCGATGTGATCGTCAACAGGCAGTAGCGTAGGCAGTGACTTTGTGCAAAATATGAAGCGGAAAAGGCAACTTGTGTATGCCCTTGATGATCCGGATCATCATCTATCACTGGGAAGATTGCCATTCTCACGCAGAGCGTATGAAACTGCTCCGATGCAAAGCCGGACATGCTAGTAGCCCCTCGGCCGTCGACAAGATTCACCTTGTAGAACCCGAAATCAAATACAAACTTACCTCTGTTAAAGACTGTCTGTGGCTGGATGTCAAGGGGTTTTCAATTACACGAGATGTGTAGAGAAAGAAGCGAATAGATAGATGTATATCCGCAGGAAACGAAAGAGAACAAACGAGGATGCGAACATGAAGTGAAAGACTGAGGGAGTCTCTGGTGATAGATACCTGCAGAATTTTGAGACAGCGTCACTCGGAAGGCGGGAAGGTCTCCGCAATAAGCGTTGTCGTTCCCCATGCGCCTTCCTCAGGTAATAACTTGACGACATCACCGGATCAGTGTCTTCATAAGGTTTCTTTATTGCGGCGGATGCCATGATCGCCCCGGCCCGATCTTATACCTATTATCCTCAAATATGGGCCCCTATCAGAGACCCAGATGCGTCGCCACTTCAACCCCCCTTCCCATTCCCCTCAACTTAGGGGCTCTCTTTTTACTCCGGCCGATATCGAGGTTATACTCCGCGGGCCTAGACATCTTCTGCTTATTAAAGCCTTTCTCGACTAGTGGAAAGCTGACATCCGAGAGAGCCGGGTCCGAAACGATGTTACTGATTAATTGGTGTTATCCATTCTTGACAGGGCTGCTATACAACAAAGACTCTTGACAGGATGTCAAACGGAGTCATGCGCATTGACATTTCCGGCAGACCGATGGTGAAATGGCTAAGCCCCCGTGACTGCCTTTCTAGCTCAGATGCCGCATTCTCGCTGGACCTCCATTGTGATCGGGGGGTTGAGGCTTTAGTGTACTACATGCATGCTAAGGACCTTCCGAACTATCGCTAGGAAAGGAGACTGTTAATAGAACTATTTGGGGGACTCACGTACGTTTCGTGATCAGGGTTGGATAGGTAGTCGGGAGTTCAGTACCGAGCATGACTGAACTTGGGTAGCCCGTTCTGTTGTCTTATGCTTTGTATAACGAGGACGCACCATACCCTCCACGGAGGATAAAGTTTTCCATTAGAGGGTAGCGTTGTCAGTACTTCAGCGATGATACGTCGCCCATAATGCCTTTGATAACTGGATAGCTGCATCAATGCCTTTGATGTGTAAGGCCATTTTGAGCCTAAAATCCTTCCAGGCCAGTAGGCAATTTCAACATGTCCATCATGATCACGGAGCGGGTTTCATCCACCTACTTGGGCCTGTGGCTTATTAGCACCACGTTAACCCTGTTGAGATAACTGCGACGGACGGTCATCGTAGCCATAATGGTCATGCGGCTACTCTAGGGCTGATATGCTGCTGGCCGAGCGGGGCGCATGCAAGGCGGCGCGGAACATCATGACGTACAAGAACGGTATTAGATGAAATGGAGCCGCGGACTTTGGCTTCTGTCAGTCTCCACTACGTAGCCATACATAGCCGACAACCTCCATGTAGACCCGCCCAGATCTATATCCTGGTGATACTACACACCCTGGGTCAAGGAGGGGCTTGCTTGCGTGGGATTGTCTAGTTCTGGTGCTTGCCAGCTGTCCCGGTCTCGGACGTGCCATCTATGGGGGAGAGCCCGTGTAGGCTCGGCGCACACGCGCGTACAGCAAACGGATGCCTCCGTTCCTCAGTCAAGGGCCGCCTGCCTCGGTGGGATAATCTTCACCAAACTTACACCAGTACCTTGGTGTTTTAGCAACGTTTTCAGCTGCTCTAGTGGGGCCAGCTATAGCGGCCGAGCTATGGCCGCAATGGGTAGGTGCTTGCACAGCAAGCTCCGTGTCGACCGGACCATGGCCCTCTTTTGGACCCACACGGCGGGCTGAGAACCCCCGGAGTTCTACGGGCCGAAGCGGGCTAAGAATGCTATCACCGGTGGATTCGTTCACATTCCCATGTGGGAAGTTCCCGGACCGATTCCCTGGGCTTGATGGAAATCTAACGACTCAAATATGTAGCTGACCTTCTCGCGCATATTACCGGGGACACGGTTCTTCAAGACAAAGGGCTTTCGCGGAAAGAAACAGGAACGAGCGGAACGGCCATAGTGACACGAAACGAAACCAGCGGAGATGGAACCCTCAAATTTGTCCCGCGTTGACGGGCTTGCAGCAGTGGTGACAGGAGGCGGAACAGGTAGCGATACAATTCCCTGCCGGCCCCCGGACGCTGGTATAGTAATAAAGGTCAGACATCGGCTTTATGATGGCGAGGGCGCTGGCGGGTGCCGGCGCAAAGAAGGTCTACATCCTCGGCCGCCGGCAATCTGCCCTGGAGACGGCCGCGGCAGCACATCCGAATATCACCCCTCTGCAATGCGATGTCTCTTCCAAGGAATCGCTGCAGTCTTCAGTGGACGTGGTTTCCAAAGAGACGGGCTTCATCAATCTCCTGATCGCAAACCCCGGGATCTACGGACCGCCCAACTCCTTCGGGGCCAACGACGGCATTCAGGATCTCCACAAAAAGCTGTTCGAGGAGGTGTCGATGGAGATCTTCACAGACACGTTCCATGTCAATGTTACGGGAGCGTACTTCACCCTCCTGGCGTTCTTGGGGTTGCTGGACGCCGGCCATAAGAAGGCGTTAGAATGTGGCTACGGTGCACCGGCGAGCCCGGAAAGCAAGGTACCCACGAGCCAAAGCCAAGTGATCATCATCTCGGGCGCGTCTGGATTTAGCAGGGGCAAGAATTCGTGCCCCGCATACGCCGCAAGTAAGGCTGTGATCACGCATCTCTTTAAGCACGCGAGCACCAACCTCGCTGTTCACGGTATTAGGGTCAACGCCCTCGCCCCTGGAAATAGGTATATTCAACCTCCAGTAGAAAGACTCCTCGCTAACGACATTTATCTAGTATTCCCTTCCGAAATAGCCGATACACTTATCAACTCGCGCGATGTCGAGAATGAGCCGCCTAGCTATCCATCTTTCATCCCCGCGAGGAGGTTTAGCCGCGAAGAGGAGGCGGCCGGTACGATCTTATGCCTAGCCAGCATTGCGGCTCTTACTGCAACGGACTCGTCTTAAACTGACGGGGGCAGAATTAGCGTGTGTCCATCAACATACTAGAAAGAGCTCTCGTTCTCCTACGAAAATGGTGAGCAAGTCAGCCGACGCTAAGGTTCATATTTCGGGGAGGTGATAACGGTGCGAATGGGGCGAACACTGCGTACCGGGACGGATTAGACATAGGATTATAATGACTTAACGACGTAAGCTGGCGCCATACTTGGTTCCCATTCATTGTACCTGAGGCCCTATTGACTATTCTTCTCGCCCGTGATAGCTTCATGGGGGGTTGCGAGAACGTGAGCGGGCCCATCTCTCCTACGTGCTAGAGCAGAGCCTATCGCTATGGCTGGCCACGGTTGACGTGACACTGGTAACGGAGGGTTGGCTATTGACCGAGAATATTTACTAGCATATGCGTCTATTCCCGCATTATACATAAATGCAGAGCGTCTTAGAGTAGCCTGAAATGCCTAGAATAGACCCGAAAGCACCTCACGGCATACTCCTTTCGGTACTAATGCCTCGTCTGATACCGTGGCGCTTTGCGGGTTCATGTCAGGCGACTTCCGGTCGAAGGCAACCCCTATCACCTCTTACTCCATCGCAATATTCCTTGATTTCACCGTTCCGTCACGTTTATGGGAACACTTTTCGCACAACACCTTTCTCATATGACTCGATGAGGCTGATATATGCCCCGTGCGAGAGACTGCCGCTAGGCTAGAAGGCTCTTGGCAGGGATCTCAATATCCGATCTGATACTTTGTACTCGGGAAAGCGGTTCGGGCCCTCGGGTTGCTACGAGGGTACTTTACGGAGCCGGTGACCTCCCAGGCCGCTCCGCCACCTCGAGCGCACCACATACTAAAATAAGTGCTCTGTAGCCAAGCTACGCAGGTATGAAGTACGCCAGATCAATTGGCTGTACTACTAGTGGCTAGTGTAGCGTAGCCTCTCCGCGTGGTTGACGTGGACCGCCGCAGAGTGGAGTTTGAGAGCCGATCTAAGAAGCAACCGCGCGTTTAGTCGGCCGAGGGGTCGACGAGATATCCTCCTCTCCATTTCGTCTTACCGCCTTTCCGAACTCCAGATGGCGCGGTTCGAGTCGAGTCGTGTGACGGCCCGGTGGTGTCGGCCAGGGTAAACGACTTGCTGAGGACTTAACCGCCGCCTTTCCCGTCCGGTGAAGTTCATTGCAGCGGCCTATGTCCGCAGTTATCCAAGCATTGTAAGGCTATAAATAACCGATTCCTATGAAACCAACCCCTCGCGAAATAGCAAACGCCATTTTGATCAGCACTGCCATTTTGGACGCTACAATTCAGGTGCCGATAGACGCCCCACCAGACACCCTACAACATCAACCCGGCAGCATCTGGCGTATTCCTGGTGTAGCCAAGCGGCGCGGACTGTTCTAGTGATCGCTTATGCTATCTTACCATAGTATTCTCACCGTGTGCCGTATTCCGTCTCACTCGGTGCTTCATCGTAGGCATAGCAGGATAATAGGAGGTCTCACTGCTTCAAACCGCTCTGGAAATTCAGCTAAGGCCATCTTGGCTGCCTACCCCCCAAACGCTGGGATGTATCGCCAACCCGGAGCCTGACGAAGTGACAAGCATCTACGTTGATTTCGTCAGTTGGAAGTTAAGCACAGTGCGGGTGAGGACCCCCAAGAATCTTCCAAAAGCGGTTTAGCAACAACCATCGTAGTGCCAGCGAGAGGACTTGACTGTTTCGCGGGAGCCTCAAAAGCCATTGCGGCTTCTGGACCAAGCCGGGGCCCGCCGCCAAGCTTTCCGATGCACAGCATGATCCCTGGCCAGCTGAAGAGCTACGGACGGATAGGGTAATTTTGCGGACCAGGTCCCCTTGGCGTGCCGACGGCAACGACTTAATCTCGGCAGAGAACCGCCATCGAGAAGCGCACGCGAGGTTGCTCGAAGCGGTTTTCCGAACGCGCACTTCGTAGAACGCATCAAGAACCGATTCCTATAATACCGGTAGCCTTGCGCACTTCGGCCTTGTGCTACCCTGTCCGACCTGCCGTCTGATTTGATAAGCGGAGAGGTGTACTTACGGACCGCGAGAAGGCTCGAAGTCCGGCACCAATAGCCGGCTTGGCACGGCCTGCCTACATGATGGGACAATTTTTACCCCACGTGTCAGTTGTACGACGGCCCCTTCCTGAAAGTTTAGTCTTCGGATGAGGAGGAGTGTCGATTCCCGCTGATTCCAAGCGCTCTCCTCGATAGAGAGCAGTGCTGCTGGTAGGGTCGCAGGGTCTCCCTGGTATCCCGTATACGTTAGGGCCTACGGGGGACGGTTGCGACATGTCCTAGAAAACCGAAACGCGGGCCCCAATGCCCGTGGCCCGGCACAACGTATACGATCTTTCCGAAGACGATGACTCTTTGAACAAGATCATCACCTTTTGTTGCCCCCGCAGAGAAACACGGCCCTTACGTAGCTCCCGTATACTAGGTAGCTTCGAGTCATAGTGAAGCGTCCGTGGGTCTCTGTGACATTGCCGAAGCGGTTGTTAAGTGATCTGAGGAGATCATACCTAGATGGGATTCTTTAGACCCAGCTAGGTACCAAGGGGGCAATAGCCTTCATGTGCATATCTGAAGGCACCCAAGCGTCTGGGACGTCCCAACCCCCAGCGATCAGGTATCGCAAAGCTTCCATACGTACCTATGGCTTACATAGGCGCCCCCCGAACATGAAACGCGAATATGCAAAGCGCCAACACCCATGGCACCTATTAGACGCAGTATACCTTATTCCTTCAGAGATCCATACCTCCCTGCGGTGAGAAGGATCGCCAATGTGGACCACGTGCCGTAGAGGGGCAAGATAGGCTGGGCAACTGCCAACCGAAGCTTCCCAAGTCGGCGGCCTGCCTCCTCCCGAGTGACCCGGATGCCGCCTAGGTAGAATCATCACCGTTCAAGACCCCTGATACCAGTTTGCGGATAAGGCACCCACCGATACGTGACCGATAACAAACGGTCATAAAAACAATCCACCACACTTCCACTCCTATCCCCCGCCCGTTTCCTTCCCACATACTACTCGTCCTGCGGTGTGCGGGACAGCCATCGTCCTCCCACTTATAACCTTATTGTTGTCTTTCCCTTTCCCCTTCATCCATCACGTCCCGCATTACTCGACGAACCCTTTTCGACCCTTCAGCTGACCCTACAAGATGTCTTTCATCAAAAAATGGGCCGACGACTTGTTCGACAGTGACGACAAGAAGAAGGAGGAGGGGCAGCGGCAAGGTATCTGACGAGCCCTGCATATACCTCGTCGATAGACCTTACATAACGAAGCTAACTTGCTCTAGGGGAAACACGAGCTGCTCCTGGTGAATATCCCGGGGCTGGCAGTCCTCCTTCCCAAGGAGCCCCTCCTCCTTACGGTGGTGCTCCCGGCCCCCACCCCGGTGCTCCCAGCCCGCACGGCGGTTCTCCTAGTCCTTACGGCGCTCCTCCCGGTCCCTACGGCGCTCCTCCCGGTCCCTACGGCGCACCTCCCGCTCCTTACGGTGGTGCTCCCAGCCCTTACCCCGGTGCTCCTAGCCCCCACGGCGGTGCGCCAAGTCCGTACGGCGCTCCTCCCGGTCCCCCTCATCAGGGCAGTTATTACGGCAGCCCCCCGCCCCAGCAAGGCTCTTACTACGGTAGCCCTCACCCTCAACAGGGCTCTCCCTACGGGGGTCCTCCCCCTCCCCAGGGACCTCCCGCGCCCTATGGGGCCCCGCCGCCGATGCCTCCCGGCTGGCATGCCCAGTGGGCCGCGAGTCAGAACCGGTGGTATTACGTCGACCAGTCGACCGGACGCTCACAGTGGGACCCTCCGACGACATATGCGCCGCCTCCTCAGGTAAGAAGATATAACTCCTCCCCCTCCCCTTTCGCCGCAGCGTATTCCTCGTCGCCACTCTAGCTGCTACATATGCATGCATATATGTGACGAAATATGAGGACCCGCGGTGGATTCCCTCAGACTTGTTTCTTGCATTCTAGGCAGCTACTGACCGCTAGCGCATAGGGCCCGTACGCGCCTCCCCCTGGAGTCCCCCCTTCCGAGGCGCCCTACGCAACTGGACAAAACGAGCAGTATGGCGGTACGCGCGGTGCGAGTGACAGTTACTACGGCGCACAACGGGGCGGGGAGGGCGGGATGCCCCCGCCTCCTCCCCCCGGCCCCGACGCCGCCGCACAGCGCGCCGCCTACGGTGGGCAGCCGTACGGACAGCATGGAGGGTACGGAGCGCCGCCTGGGCAGTATGGAGCGCCCGGAGAGGAGCAAAAGAAGAAGGAGGGTTCCGGCACCGGCAAGATGTTAGCTGCCGGCGTCGGCGGTGTCGCAGTCGGCGCCCTCGGCGGCGCTCTCATCGCCAACGCGCTGTGTAAGTTGATTCCACCCACGCATCTCCACACGCGCCCTTTTCCGGTCGACCTCGGCCCAAGCACGCTGCCTAGTGCCATTAGACAAGGGTAACTAACACCCACCCCCTATAGCCGGCGATTCGTCAGACGACGAGGACAAGGCTGCGGCCGCGCCCGCGCCCGCACCCGCGCCCGTGCAACAGACCGTCTACGTCGCCGCGCCCCAAGAGTCGACGTACGAGCCCGCGCCGCCGCCGCCGCCGCCGCCGCCGCAGGAGCCCGACACGATGTGGGAGGGCGAGCTGCCCGACGAGACGCGGAGCGGGGGCTCCGTCTCGAGCTCGGACAAGGAGGAGCTCGAGGAGCAGCGCGAGGAGATCGAGGAGATGCGCAGGGAGCTCGAGGAGGCCGAGGCCGAGTACGAGGAGCAGTACGAGGAGGTCTACGGCTCTGGTGACGACGACTAGAGTAGCCAGCGCCGGGGCCTTCCAGAGAGGCGTACCGCGTATATCCCTTCCTACCATATTCGGGGGAGGGGAGGGGGGCGGGGCGTTTCCTGAGGCAGTGAAGACAGGCAGCTAGATTCGTCAACATAGCGTGCTTCTTGGGACAGAGGAGAGGATGACTCGAAGGTTCCGAGGGCCTTATATGTGTCCTAACCGAGATGGAGGATGTTTAGGCAAGATACAATACGATGAGACGAGGTTACGAGAACGCACTCGCCAGGAACCGCGCTTTTGTGTGAAAGACCCATGCTATACCGTCAAGGGTCATTGAATGCATCTAATAACCCCCCCGGAGCCCTGCCGTGAAGACCTGGCTCGTCATATTCGAATTACCGATTTGCTTGGTGGCGTTATTTAGAAGATTTGTTACCGTAGTCAAGCGGGATCTTTTCTTACGTAAGCCACCCCTTGAATCTCCGATTTGGTCCAAGTGGATCGCGACGCTGCTCCCCATCACCAGGATCAGCATATATAGCCGCTATTCAGCAATCGGTTCTCCGTCTCCAAAGCGGTCGGTAAGTAGCTATTGACAGCAGCTATTCCCCCTAAGACTGCGGTGCCCGCCGTCGATGTGGGTACGACCTCGTACTAGGTAGGTAGGCATCGGGTAGAGAATCATTGCAAGCTGAATGAGCCCCCTACGCTAAGGAAGCACCCTGGAATAATGACACACAGCGGGGTCGCTACCGCCGGCCGTCCACAGGCTTCGCAAGGAGCAGGCGCGACTAACCCCACGGGCATATCCGTCGACCCCATTGCCGTATATGAACCAAGAACCCGTATAAGCAGACCGGAAGCACGAGAAGCGCCTGGACGCCCCATGCCATCACTAGGTAGGCGGCAGCAAGTGAGATCGAACGACGAGGCTAGGTCTACCGTAGGTGACCATCAAAAACCCGGTCAACATACGTTCACATCACGTTTACCGCCGACCCTCGTATGTTGTCCGAAGAACGCCTTCGGATTGCGTGAAATAGGGAGGAACGTTTCCTTTTGATTAACAAATGAGCCGCCGGGGTATATGCAAAACAAAACGGTAAAAGGTGCATGTGCAGGTCCCCTAAATATACATGGGGTCCATGCCAACCGGATTTTCCCCGAAAAGAAATAAATATGAAACAACATAAAAAACTTGATGCCGGGCAAAGAGTGACATTTCTGATCATCCTCGTGTGAAGCCTAGACGCCTTCAAACGCCGTCTCCGTATCATATCCAGATTTAGCAATGCTCGACATTCTGATTCCCCTGCCGGACCCATGCCCCTTATTCGAGAGATATGCCTAATGTAGAAAAAGGAAGGATATATGAGGATAAGAGCCGGTTGAGTTTCCCATTTTCGAGCCAAAAATCCACCAGAAGCTAGACCGCGGCGCCTGGGTGACCGAAGACGGAAAGTCGGGGTAGGGTTATTACACATCGGATAGCTCTGGTCGAGCTTTAGTGCCGACTACTGTGCACCCTTGACGTTTTGCTTGACGTTTAGCGCCCATTTGAGCTGGCCAAGCACCCGTTTCGTCTCCTCGATGGTCCGCGCCTGCTCTTCCTCCCTCTCGCGGGCGCGGTCTTTGATGCCCTGCAGCATGGCCTCCTGCTGGCGCTTGTAGTCTTCGAACGCCCGGGCGATCTCGTCCTTCTGCCTCTTAAGGTCTCGGATGTTCCCGTCTTGCTGGTCGCACAGATCCCTTAGCGTATTGATCCTATCGTCGTCGTTTCTGCGCTCCATGTTCAAGCTCTCGATCCTGGCGTTGAGGCCCACCATCGCCCGCTTTACTTCCTCGCCCTGATCTCTCCAATGGGAGGCGATCGCGTTGTACCGGCCCTCCATAAGCGCAGCTTGCGCGTTCGCCTCTTGGACCTGGACAGAGGCGTCGCGGCGGCTCTTCTCTAATTCCTCCTTCCATGTTCGTTCCCGTTCCTGGGCATCCGCCGTGCGCTTCTTCTCGAGTTCGACTGCGGCCTGCAGTGATTCCACCTGTCTCTCTTTCCTGCTAAGTAAGGTCTTGGTGATGTTGGCCTCCAATAACCTCGACTCGTATTCCGATACCATGCGCTCCATCTTGTCCTCGACGAGCCTGGCAGCCTGTCTCGACTCTTCAGCCTTTAACCTTTCGATCTGGATATCCCTTTTCAGCGTCTCGTTGTCCGACACTAATTTGTTTATCACCCGGCCAGTCTTCCCCAAGCCGGCCTTGCCGACCGCGCCGTCCCACTGGGGCGATGATTCGCGTGCGGAACGGCCGTGATCCTCGGCCGAGTTAGGAACCTGCAACGATTCATATGCTACATCCTCGTCTGCTCCCGGGGTGGTAACACTCGGTGCCGGTGATGCTAGACCCTTAGGCATAGGTGACGGCGCGAGACGGCCTGGAGACTGCAGTGTTACTTTCATGGTGGAGGCGCTTTGCACCGATTCCGGCTGCTGGGATATGTCTGACGCGCCGCTGGCGTTGCTGTGGACAGAGCTGGAAAAGCCGCTGTCCCTTGTTGAAGGGGATTCGTACGACGAGGACTCCGAAGCGTCGAAACTGGCGACTGTTCGGATCGTGGAGGGAACTTTGGCATTTCCGTTGGTTGCGGAACTAGTGTAGGGCCTGGGTCCGGATTCATGTGATGGGCCGTTGGTCTTGGTGGCATTCATGGTGCCCGGTGAAGCAGGCTTGAGCATCTTCTGCTTTGCATCGGAAGTCGAGTTTGAAGACGGCACTTCTGCGGAGAAGGGATTTATTAACCATGATTCGTACGACATCCTGCCCAGAACAGTAGATGTGATTCGCTTTGTCCACACCATCGCCCAGTATTATACAAAGAAAGACTGATTCTCTTCGGTGCAATGTGGCCTCGGGATGAGGCTGGACAATGGGGCGGGGCCGTCTGGCATCGAGAAGCAATAGGAGAGAACATGTAGCAAGGCATAGCACAGCTGTACTCACCGCGATCAATGTCCGCCGGGGGTTCGCGACAGTGGGCAGAACGATGCCGATATTTGTGGACTTTAGGCATTGGTCATAGTGCGAATCGAAAGTGTGGATGAATCAAAAAAGAAACTGATCGGAGGCGTGTAAGATTCTATTAAGCAAGGTGGTTCCCGTGGCCCGTGGTCGTCGAGTGTCTCGCGTTTTAGTCTAAATGATGGGGGGGGGGGGCGTGTAATTTGCACGCCC
>QJNS01000725.1:0-215992 GCA_004154925.1 Monosporascus cannonballus
CTAACCCTAACCCTAACCCTAACCCTAACCCTAACCCTAACCCTAACCCTAACCCTAATTACAAAAAAAATATGAAAATAATTCTTATAGTATGCACATAATGAATTAAAAAATATTACCTTACATTTTATGTTTTTCAAGAATTATTTCAATTTTTAATTAATAAATTTGTTTATATTTTATAATAACCGGTCAATTTCTTTCTATAAGTATTAATTACAAATTATAATATTTTTTATGTAATTAATTACAATTTCGTTAAAACCGAAATTTTTTAAAATTTAATTTTAAAAAATATAATAATGTTAAAATAATCCGTAATAAAAATATATATAGATTTTTACGGTTATTTTATTTTAATACGTATTTTAAAATTTTGCCTCGTAATTATTAATTACTAAATTAGCTGTTGTTTTAATTAAAATCGTTTTAATGAGTAAAGTTCAAAGAAATCCCGTGGAATATGTAAAATATTAGTTGGAAATTTTTTATTAATTATTAATAAATTATATTTGAATAATTTAAAAACCTTTTAGTTGTTCTTTAATACATAATTGACCTATTATCGATTTTAATATGTTTTTTAATTTAAAAAATAATTATTTAAATTTTTATAACAAAATTTGATACCGTATATAAATCATTAACTTATATAATTGTTATTTTCGCTTTTAAAATTTCGTATTATTATTGTAAGGCCATAATGTTCTATTATTTTATGATTTCTTTATTAATTTTTTTTATTAATTTTAAAACTTGTTTTAATTATATGCAATATTCTTATTAAGTATTAATTATGAATCTGTTATTATATACCTTGTATAATTTAACAAATATAATATATTATTTTCTTAAACTTTATTAAACAAGATTGATTTTTGAATTCCTAAAAATATTAATTCCAAAATTCATTTCGTAACATCATTATAATTTGAAGGGAAGTTCTTATACATATAATATTTATAAAAATATATCGTATAATCCTAATTATAAGCCTATTTACTTTTAGTCTTTATTTTAAAGATATTTATTAAATACTCTGTGAAATTAATTTTTTCGATAATTCTTTTAAATAATAATAATAATAAGAAAATATTAAAACGTATTATATATCATATTCGTCTTTGAAGTTAAAAAATTATGTCGGAGTTCATTAATTTAATAAATCACCAAAATAATTACTTAAAATCTCTAAAATTCTAAATACTAAACGTGTACGTTTTAAACTGAAATTCGCGCTGAAATTAGTCTTAAATTTTAAGTCCTTTATTAATAATTAAAAATGTTAATAATATAGTCGTTATTAATAATATTAAAATATATTTATAATTGTTAAAAATATATAGCTTATATCTTGTTAGTAATAATTGGTAAATAAATATATAAACGAATTAAACGAAAAAACCTTTTAATTATCACATGTAAGGGATATTAATTATTATTATATTTAGCTAATTACGTACGTTTTCACAACGCGTACCACTTTTATATAGCTTAGCAACTGAGTATATATGTTCCGATCAAAAGGTGACCTTTCCGTATTTGGTGTGCTATAGCACACCTGGCGAGGTGAAAGTTTGCAATCACTGGCTAATACGAACAAAAGGATGGCCATTTCTTGAAAGCGCCACAGAGCTGGTATAAGACCCTGACATCACCCACTAAACCATAAATCTAAAGAAGGTAAATTAACAGATTGAATAACTTTTAAAAAGTGAAAAATAAAACGTAACAGTAACGAACCCTCTTTTAATAGACGTAAATACAGTTATAACTAAAAGAAGAAAAATACCAGAAATGGATAAAGTTGCTGTGTTTTAATAAGGGATTAAATACAGCTAAAAGTTGGTTGTTTAATCGATTTTATCATGTTTCAAATATGTTTTTAATTGTTAAAAATTAATAACTAAAGCCTGTATACTACGAAAAGATATTACGGAAAAGAATATCGAAATAATTGAAATAAACAAAGCGAGCAGATATTATAACGTATTTTCTAAAATATTCCTTTAAAAACTTTTCACGAAATTCGAATTTATATTTCAAGTTTTACAATTTAACTTTATATAATTACATTACTAATCGCCGCCGGAAATATTTGTTTGTCAGTTTTATTTTTAATGCTAATTGATATTACAGGTAAAAAACAACTGTAAAAAGAATTATATATAAAAAACAAATATCTTGGATTTTATTATTGGACAACGCTTGAAATACATTAATATTTCTTGGGATTTCTTTATTTTAAAAGTAAGGTTTTAAAAAGTTAATGGTTTAACGAATATTTAATATTATTAGGGTTTTAAAGATTTAATAAAGCTATTTGACACTGTCATGGCCCAACGCGCCACGGTCTCCAGAAACGGTCTGACATAACCCAACCATAAGTGCGTGATAAGGCAGGTCACCTAATAGATCACCAACTTATTGGTGGTAAGCCAATAAGCCGGATGACCAACTTACGGGTAATAAGCCAGGAAGCCGCATTACCAATTTGCTAGGAATAATCCAGCAAATAAAAAAAAGGATATATACGTTTATTATTTTTATAATTTAAATAACTTTAAATTACAATATAAAATCGTTACATAAAATACTTTTGGTATTACGAAACGTAATACGTTATTATATTTATTACTTAAACTTTTACGATAATTTTATTAATATAAACTTGTACGACTAAGGTTTAATAATTACTTAAAACTTAAATTCGTTATATGTTATAGGTTTTTATTAAATAATACTGTTAAATTTTAAACAATATTTAATACTGTTAAAATATCAATTAAAATTTGAAAATCCCTTATTTAACAACTTTAGGATCGAATTCGGAAATTAAAAAAAGAAATCCGATAAATTAAGGTTACGTTATTTGCCCAAACCTTTTTCGCCCGTATAAAATTAAGGAAAATGGAGCCCTACGATAAGAAAAATAAGTCTTAAACTTTTTTAATTTAGGCGTAAATTTACTTTCGTTTTTTAAATCTTAACGATCCGGCGGATAAAGTCTTAATAATAAAAGCATGCTTAATAAAAGATACGGCTAATTAATTTAAACTTATTATAAAAAATTTCCTAGAAATGAAAAAATCGGATAAAGAAAATTTTATTAATAAAGCTTTTATATTTTATACCAATTTCGCAAATAAAATACGTAATAATTTCGGTAATCCAGATAAAAAACGATTTACGGCTCAATAACTTTTATAACTCCGACAAAAACGATTTACGTCCAAGTACGTCGTAATTTTTAAGAATTTTGCGGCTAAGGCCGGACAAAGAAACGATACAGCCGATATCTTTATCGATATATTTTACAAAGGATTTAAAAAATAATATAAAAAATAAGATTATTCGGATTAAATAATTAGTTACCTTAAACCGATATATTATAAAGGCAATTAAGACTAATAATTGACAATTTGAAAAACGACAGAAAAAAAAAGGATAATACGCCTTATAATTAGGGTACAATAAGGCTAATTAAGAGAAAAAACGAACCCTACCCCTTATTTCTTATAGAACGGCACCAGGATTTATAAAATTCGGCGTTAATTACAAATAAAATTAAAATCAGATTAAATACTTTAATTACGGCAAAATAAAATATAAGGCCTATAAATATAAAAAACTTAAAAGGTTACGACAAAATAACTAAATACTTATATTAGAAAAATAATCTGAGAATAATTAAGGAAACGATAGTAAAACTATTAAAATAATCCAAGCCAAATACGTATTAGGCCCATAACAAAAGGTTTAATAAAAACCATTACAATAAGAATTTCGACACGGAATACGAAAAACCAGAAAACTAGTTTAACAAATATTACGAATATAACAGGAAATATTGCAAAAATAATTACGCGGATATTAGAATTAAACGGAAAGAATCTGCCTTAAAACATTTAATCGATAATACGGAATATATGCCATATATTATCGACAACGAGAATATCCCGATTACGAATAATAAAAATAATATATTTATGTACGAATTACCTATATATATTATGAAAATTTTAATTTTTTAATTCGTACCGAAAATAATAAGGACGATAAGTAATAATATCGATACCTTCGTACCATAACCCTAGGAAATATTTAATAGCTGGCCGAAAAAAAAGTTGGCCCGAAAAAAAATAATACCTGCAAAAACAGCCCTTTTTTATTATAAATAATACAATTACCAAACGGAAAAGAAATTAATTTAGCATACGGTAAAAAAAACATTACCAGAATATTATTCCGGATTTTTATTTTTAATTAGCATTTATTATAAATTTTTACGAAAAAAGAGTTATTAAGGAAAAAATACGTTAATTTATAAAAAATATTTTAAACGATAATTAAGATAATGCATAACAGGATAAAATCGTAAATATAAAAAATAATTTATTCGATAAGAAAAGAAACGGTAACAAAATTAAAAATAATTAATATAACTTAAAGGAAGAATACGCCGGCAATAACGATAAATATAATAACTTAATACGCTAAACAAAAAAATACAAAAAAGTTCGATAAATTCGAATAAAAGTTAAAAGAAAATTATCCATAAAAAAACCGCAGGATAACGAAACCTAAAGAAATTAAAAGGAATGTTCGAAAAAAATTTTAAACGTAATAATAAAAAATATTCAGAACATTATTATTTTAGAAATATATTCTTAAATATATTAATATACCGTAATAATAAATTAGGGAACTTTGGGTAGGAATTATATTATACCAAATAAAATTAATAAGCTTAAACCGTTATACAAATATAAGTTAAAATCTTATATCGTAACGAATGCCGAAAATCAGGAATTCGTTTCCGACAACGGAAAAGTTATACGCAAAATTAATCACCTCGAAATTTTCGTCCAAAAGTAATACCAGACGGTTAATTTCGATATTATTTTATTCGGAAATCGCAATATAATCTTAAAATTATTATGGATACGTTAAAACAAAATCTTAATTAAAAAAGGACTGGCTAGGTAAGGTTTATCTTATACCTTATTAATAAGAAAAACAAGGAATTAAAATCTTAATATTCGATCAATAATAACGACAAATACAGGCAAAAGGATATGACAAAAACTATATTACCTCAAAGGACAAAACATAAAAAAAATGGATATTAAAAAAATACGATGTATTATTATTATTATTAAAAGGAAATTAAAATAACTAAATAACCATTTAAGAAAATAAAAATAACAGCTTTAAAAGTTATAAACTTTATCAAATAAATTATAACAATATCATAAATATAAATAGTTTTTCAGAAAGAAACTTAATACGAAATTACCAAATCATAACGCATAAAATCATAAAATAATCCTTAAAGAAAGTTTTTCGACGACATTCTAGCTTATTTACAACCTTAACGGAAATAAATTACGCATTTTCAGGAAATACCTGGAAAATCGGTTACAGAAAAATAAATTTAACTTTCGATATTACTAACAGAATACCTTATATTTTTCGTATTAAAGAAAAACAGAAAGTCGCGATTTGCAATTAATTATCGATAATTAAACAATATTATTATCAAAAATCGAATAATATTACTTTTGATTACGGAAATAAAAAACTAACTTTACGGAACCAAATAATTTACAGCATTTGATTTTAAAAATGGATATAATCATATTAAAATTAAAAGAAAATACGAATAAAAAATTTCCTTTAAAATTAAATACGGATTATTTAAATATTTAGTTATATTAATAAGATTTACGAACGTACCAGTAATTGTCAAACAGATAATAAACTATGTGCTACGAAAATACCTCGATATTTTTGTCGTATGTTATCTTGACAACATTCTTATTTTCTTAAAGATAAAAAAACATACGTAAAATACGTTCATAAAGTTTTTCAAATTTTATGGTACGCAAAGTTATTTATTAATGCAAAAAAAGTTAATTTTACAAGCAGAAAATAAAATATATAGAACATATTATTATTTTAAGATATATTAAAATATCTTCCTAAAAAGTCGCTATAATTACAAAATGGAGAAAGTTAATAATAATTAAGGAGATATAAGCATTTCTTAGATTCGTTAATTACTATAAGAAATTTATTTGAAATTTTAATAAAATAATAATACCTTTAATAAATCTTACGAAAAAAGAAAAAAGTTTTAAATAGACGCCAGATACGGAAAAGGCATTTTAAAATATTAAGGATGCAATTACTAACGAATTAATATTAATTATATACGATTTAATCTGTTTTATAAAGTTAAAAACCGATATTTCGCATTACGCGTTAAGCGTAATAATTAAATAACGAGATAATAAAGGCAAATTGCATCTTATTATATTTTTTTCGTGTAAGATAAAAGGAACTAAGCTTAATTACGGCATTCCAGATCACGAATTTATAACTATTATTATAGTATTTGGGAAATTTAAGTATTTCTTAAAAGGATATTTGCACCAGGTCAAAATTTATACAAATTATCAAAATCTTACTCGATATACCACAACTAGGGAATTTATAAGACGATAATTAAAATACGCGAAAAAATGGATAAATTTCGATTTTGTTATTATTTATAGGAAAAGCTCAGAAAATAACAAAGCAAATACTTCAAACAAACGATTAAACTTTAAGAAGAAATTAATTAAAATTAGCCATATAGTTTTCGATATTATTATAAAAAGATATTTACGCGTATAACAGATTATGATAATTCGGGTAATATTTTTCAATATATATTAAAGGATCTAGTAATATAATAACCGTTTCCTAAAAAGTAAAAAAATAAACCAAATATAAATTTAAAAAGAATATCAAAAGGATTTGGTACGAAAAATATACGAATATTAATTATACGGATATCCAGAAATCTACAAAATCTGAAAACGGCTTTAACGTATATATTTTTGGCTTAAAATAAAATTAACAGTATAAAAGATTATGTAATAATATGATATTTGCGCCAAACTAAAGGTTCGGCGATATCAGCTATACGAAGAATTACAGTTATTATTAATCGCAAAACGACCATAATATTTAGTTATATTCGACTTTATTATTAAACCTTTTATATTAAAAGACTTTATTGCGGGAATATATTACGATAGCATTTTCGTAATCGCCGGTCGATTTACAAAGTTTCTTATTTTTTGCCATATTACGAGGATATAAATGCCGAACAAATAACATACAGTTTTTTCAAATATATTTTCAGCATATACGGATTATTTATGGAAATTATTTTAAATGGAAAATTAATATTCGGATTTAACTTTTGGCAAAGCCTAATAGCATAAATCGGTTTAAATCATAAATTATTTAACGTATTTAAATCGGACAAGGATAAATATATAAAACGGATAAATTAAATTTTCGAAATTCATATACGATATTATATTAATTACGAATAAAATATTTGGGTTAAAAAATTAATAATCGTATAGTGAATTCATAATACCCGTTATTACAGAAGTATTAAAATAATTTTTATAAATATAAATTTAGGTTATATCCCAAAAGTTTACAAAAAAATATGTAAGGACGGTTTATTTAATATTAAAGCAATATTTATATCAAAACAATTACGATAATTATATTAAGAAATAATAACAGAATTGGAATTCGTACAGAATTATATTAACAAATATTATAATCAGAAAATATTAAAAAAAATTAAATTCCGAAAAAGGGGAAATTGTTTTTTTCGTTGTTAAAAATGTTTAAACAAAACGACTTAACAAACAATTTAATTTCAAATATATCGGTCCATATAAAACTATTAAGAAAATCTTAGAAAACAATTATTAATTAAAAGTTTTACCAAAAGTTAAACTTTATTTAATTTTTAATATTTTTTATTCGAATTTATAACAAATATAATTAAGGTATATACGATATAAAACGACGCAAACGTAAAAGATAAATAAATATACGAAATAAAAAAAATGTTCCATATACGGAAATAAAATAAATTGACTTAATACATAATTAAATAAAAAAAATATCCAAATTTGGAAAATATTTGGAAACCTGTTAAAAACCTTATTACTGCCTAACGCTTATTAAAAGGTTTTACTAACAATAACGGAACCGCCCGAAATAATGGTATTCCAGTCCATAAGATCTAAAAGAAAAACCCCTGATTTATCGTATTTTAATTAATAACGTTTATTTTACTGAAAGCTTATACCTTAATTACAGATTGTAATTTTAATTGCGTAAAGTTATTAAAATCGTCCAAAGATTAAACGGTGTAATTAATAAATTTTGTACCTTAAGACTGATAGTATTAACGTTAACGACGTATACGAAAAAAACGCGTAAAAGTTTTGGACAAAGATTTTTCGGCCGCCAGTTTTTCCTTTTTTAATTTTTTTAATGCCGCGATATAACGATTAATTATGGAAATAAGGATTTTAGTCCCGTTATACGAATAACCCCGACAAATATATTTCTTATAACGAAAAAACCCGTTTCTTTTTTAGTAATATAACTGCCGGGAAAACCAAAAAAATAAGGTATTATGTCGAAACTTTCGAATTTAATTAAATTAACCAGGGTAAGTCGTTATTCGGATTTGCGAAAACCACGCTTGAATATACCGGAAAACATATTAAAGGAATATAAAGAGCTTACCAAAAAAAAGGAAATTTTAAGGGAAAGATTTATGAAAAAGGGAGATCGTATTATAACTTAACGCGTTACGGTTTTCAAAAATAGTTTAACATAACCTAATCATAAGTGCGTGGTGGGGCAGGTTACGTAATGGATTACCAACTTACTAATGGTAAGCCAGTAAGCCGGATTACCAATTTGCTAGTGGTAATTTAGCAAATAAAAAAAGAATAAATACGGTTATTATTTCCAAAATTTAGATAACTTTAACTTGCAATACAATATCGTTACCCAAGGCATTTTTGGTATTACGAGATGTGATATGTTATTATATTTATTGCTCAGATTTACACGATACTCCTGCCAACATAAACCCGTACGACTAAGGTTTAATAATTGGTTAAACCCCAAGCTCGTCACAGACACCATGACGTTAGTAGAGGTTGATTCGGTATTTATTCTTTGTATTGCGTAGATTTTATAATCTTTAAAACTTTGAGGAAATACAGGCTATTGCAAATAATAATTTCAGCTTTCACATTTTGAAACATTTCGGATTTTGTAAATTTATATATAAATACCTATATTAAAACAATAATCGCTTTGAAAATTTCATCCTAAATTGTTGTTTATAATAAGAGAACGATAGAAACTTGCTTTCCTGCATATAATTCTTTTTTTAATATAAACCCTTATTAGTCTTTAAGCTGCGTATGTTATATGATTATTTATTAATTATTTACATTACCAGATATATTAATATTAAACCAGCGATTAATTTTAATCATACTTGAAAAAATAGTATTAGAAATAATTAAATCGGTATTACGGCTCCTAAATATCTATATTTAATTAATTTTAATCCAACGTAATTTTTTTCTTTATTGTAAATAACAAAAGCGATAATAATTAATTACATTAAATATCGAATGCGAAATGTTTTAATGCTATTAAAAAAAGCTTAAAAATATATTTTGAATATTAACCAAATACAATATCTTAAATTATTGATAAAATAGATTTTTAAATATTATTGCAATTTGAAGTGATAATAAATGAAATGAATATAATTTTATATCTAAAATTATTCTTTTTATTGAGAATATAAAAAGTATTTCTTCCAATATATTATTAATTACTAGCTTAAAAACGTTTTCATTTGAAAAGACTTTATAAAAATGATATACTTGTTTTTAAAAATACTAATAACGGGTTTTAATTAAAATAATTTCATTTGTTGAGAATAGCAATGTAAATAGAATCGTTGGAATTGTTTTACATTTTTAACATGTTTATATTTATTCAAAATATATGTATTTAAAAAGGTATAAAATTAAATGAAATAACGATATTGTGAATTTTAATACATAGTTTCTTAACACAAAAAGAAGTTTATTTTTATTTATATATAATATATTTTTAATAACGATTATATAATATTAATAATATAGTTTTAACAATTTTTAAAATATATATTATATAACCTCTTTTTTATATATTTATATTTTGGTAGATAACTTTCGTATAACTATAAATTTTTAATTCGAATAGCACAATATTCCTTTTCTGTATTTTTTACTAGTTTTTGAATGAATTTGTTCTTTTGTTTTAATTAATAATTCTTTACAAATATAAATACTTTTTGTAATCAGAAATTTTAACAAAGATACAAGTTAGGATATATAAAATTGTTTTTATTACTTTCGGTGCCAACTGATAACCGGAAATGTTATTGTTATATAAATGGTATATTTTAGTTAAAATTGAATTTAAACTCAGTTGAAATATTTTACGATTTTATTGATAAATAAAAGTAAAAGTATATAAAACACGAAATCTTTAAAGGCGTTCTTTTTAGAATTGCTTCTGCACATAGATTTAAGTATATATCATAATTATGTATTTATTAAATTAAAATTATTTTTAACGTCACAGATAAGCTCACCGGATAAACAAGCTTACCGGATAGTTGTCAACACGTTATAATAACCAATCTAAATAACTTAACCACAACATATCCGATTGATTTAAATTCATAGTATTCCTTTCACTAGAGGTATTTATAACTTTTTAACAAAGGGCACGCATTATATCAAAGCTTATCGCGGACGCCATATTACTATTCTTTTCTCCCAACCCCTCTGCGACGGACCATTCCTTAATGCGTCTCAGCTAATATTGCCCCCATTTCGCAAGAACTAAAGCCGTCCGATAAAAAAATAATTCCCAACCGAATTCCCAACCTATATACGCAAACCTTTTTGTCCGACTTTAATACGTGGAAAATATTCGCAAAATACGTCGTATTAAAAGGCTATAAGGGTTTATTACAGGGCGCGTAACAAGGCTGTGAGATAAGGCTGTAAGGCTTGTTATAGGGCGCGTCACGGGACGCGTTACGGTATTATAGGACTTATCGAAATAATAATTCGATCTTACGCGTTTAAAATTATTAAAATAAACGTTTTCGATAAAAAAAAATTCTTAATATATACGATAAACAAGGTTTTTTTGGTCGACAAAAGTAATGGTGATAAAAAGAATGCTGTCGATAACTATTGGAAGTAACTGTCGTAAGAAGCCTGAGAGGAAATATAGCGATAAGGCGTCCGTAACAAGCCTTGATATAATACGTACACTTATTAAAAATCTGTAAATACGTTTAGCGAAAGGAAATACGGTTAATTTAAATTGATTGGATATATTTTGGTTAAGTTATTGGGATTGGTTATTACGACGTATTAAAAACCATTCGGTGAGCTTGTCCATCCGGTAAGCTTATCTGTGACTTTAAATAAAATTTGAAAATAATAATATTGCTAAAATATATGGCATTTCTTCCACGGTATAATTAACTTTAATGTTAATAATAAAATTATACTGCGATTACAGTATAAAATGTAAATAACATTTCGTTTTAGTAATTATAAAATTTTTTTAACAACGTATATACTTAGAAATTTAAATTTTTGTTATTGTATTATAGACTTTTTTTAAATCATCTATTTAAAAAAGCTCGAAATTAATTTTTAAACGCTTAAATTTAACGTTGGTATTATATTTCGCAATTATAAGCTTACAACGTTGAATTTTTATAAAGACTTTTAAAATAATTTCTTGCCGATTGTTTTTTCGTATTATTTTAATATATTATATAATATATTAATACTCAATATCATTGAAGTTTATTACATTTACGTTTATTGTTTTATATTTTATAAAAAACGGGTTT
Organism: Monosporascus cannonballus; assembly: GCA_004154925.1. Taxonomy (NCBI): domain Eukaryota; kingdom Fungi; phylum Ascomycota; class Sordariomycetes; order Xylariales; genus Monosporascus; species Monosporascus cannonballus. The sequence continues at coordinate 11,828 of QJNS01000725.1, forward strand.
GTAATATCAATATATTTTAACCTACTAATAGAATTCATATATCATGAAGTTAATATATATGTTAAAAGTATTAAAAGCCTTTTTTACATACGCTCATTTTATATATAGAAACATTTTATCGTAATTAAAAGTCTTCTTTTAAATTTTTAAAAAATGAATTAAAAGTATGAATTTAACTGTTGTTTGTTTAAAACTTGAAAAATCTGCTTGAAAAGGCTAGTCGTTGTAATTTATTTTTCGTAATAATGTTATATATATATAAAATTGAATTTATTATTGTTAATAGAAAAATAAAAAGAGTTAAAAAACCGATATTTTAGTTTCATTTTAGCCTTATACAACGTTTATTTTTCATATATTCATTTTCTTTAAAATATATTTATTCATCGCATTAAGTTTAATGTTTTCGGTTCACTTTTACAATTTAATCTTTTTCTAACATCCTTTTGTTTTTTAATCACTATGGCAATTACTATTATTAATATTACGTTTCTTAGTAACGTTGTCTCTGTAATGATAATTTCTGAATCTATTTAATTGATCTTTAAAAAAATCGAAATTTTCTTTCTTTTATTAAATACTTTTTTCGAAAATCTTTTTAACGGTTTTAAAATATGTATTTAACGACAATATTTTGAGTTTCTCAAAATGTTATACAACTTTAAAATTAATTTACCAGTTTTTATTTTTTAAAAGTTGGATAATTAAAAGAACAAGTAATAGATTTTATTAAATATAAGTTAAAGTTTACAGAAAATGAATACATTTAAAATATGTAATTGTAATTAAATGTTAGAATTGTGCAATCTTAAATGTATTTATATATATATAACTATTTATTTATTTCACTTTCTTGGGTTTTTATCATTTATTTATATAAACTAATAATCGTAAGTCAATTGAGCAAAATAATGAACCGATTCTTTGGAAGAACCCCTTTGATTATATTTCATATTAATTGAAATAAAAAAATGCTTTTATAGATTTTTGAAACGAAACTTCAACATTCATTTAAATAATATATAAGAACAATTTTTATTATATATTTTTAAAGGCTTTTCATATTCTAAATAGTTTATAATTTGTGAGTCATATTTGTTTATTATATTATTTTTAAACTAATATAGTATATAAAAAGTTGATATTAGTTACAAAAACCAACTTTAATATGATATTTTAATTAATATATACCTATATTATAGCAAATTGTATATTTATATAAAATTCGAAAATAGTAAAGTAATACAACCTAATTCAATAATTAATACTATACAAATTTTAAAAAATGGTTTAATGTGTTAATTATATATTTAAACAATACTTTTAAAATTGAACTAATTACATTAAATAATTATAAAGATATATGATTGCTTAGGGTTTAACCAACTATTAAACCTTAGTTACACGGGTTTATATAGGCAGAGGTATCGTGGGAAACTAAGCAATAAATATGGTAACGTATTACGTCTAGTAATGCCTAAGGTATCTTGGGTAACGAATTATTATTACAAATTAAAATTATCTAAATTATAAAAATAATAAATATATATATCTTAATTCGGCTTACTAGCTTACTACCAGTAAATTAGTGATTTAGCTTACTGGCTTAATATTAATCAATTGGTAAAACGGTTTACTGGTTTACCACAAGTAAGTTGGTTATTTATTATGTAATTTGCCCCACCCTGCATTCGTGGTTAGGTTATAGCAAACCGTTTTTGGAGACCGTAGCCCGTTAGGCTATTATACGATTTTCTCTTTTTATAAATTTTGCCCTTAACATTTTTTTATCTAGTAAGTTTTTTCCATATTAATTAATATGTTTTCCGGTATATTGAAATATTGTTTTCGCAAATCCAATTATCGATTTGGTTTAATTAACTGAATTAAATTTAATAGTTTTAATACGATATTTTGTTTTTTTATTTTTTTTCCAATAACTGAATTACCAAACAAAAAATGGGGTTTGCCGTTATAAGAAATATATTTTTCGAAGTTATTCGTATAACGGAATAAAAATCTTGATTTCCATAATTAATAGTTATATTACGGAATTAAAAATATTAAAAAAAATGTAAAAGCCGGACAATCTTTATTCGAAAGTTTTATGCGTTTTTTTCGTATATGTCATTAATGCCAACATTACGAATCCTAAAGTGTGAAATTTGTTAATCGGATTTTTTAATTTTAAAATTACTTTAACGGCCTTAGCTATTTAAAGTTAAAATTTATGGTTAAGATTTAGGCTTTAGGTAAGATCAATGTTATTAATTGGAATGCGATAAACCAAGGGTTTTTTCCCCTTGATTTTATGGATTGGAATACCATTATTTCGAATAATTCCGTTGTTGCTGGTGAAACTTCTTTATTAGACGCTAAGCGCCAATAAGAATTTCGGCGGGTTTTCAGGTGTTTTCGGAATCCGGGTTGTTTTTCCACTTAATTAGATACTGGGTAAGTCCGTTTTGTTTCCATTTATTAAGGGTTTTTTTTCACCTTATATCCTTATTCGTTTTCCATCTGCATATCTTTTGTACTATATATACCTTAATTATATCCGTTATTAATTCGAATAAGAAAATATAAAAACTTAAATCAAGTTTAATTTTAAGTGGAAATTTTAATTAATAATTGTTATTTAAGAATTTCTTTATAAATTTGTATAAATCGACATATTAAAAATCGAAAGGTTTTATTAGATTATTTTATTTAAACGTTTTTAGTGACGAAAAAAACTATTTGCATTTCTCGAAAGTTAGTTCATTTAACTTTCGTTAATTATAATATTTATTTATTTAATTTTGTATATAATTTAATTTTAATTCTATTTTTTAATACAGGCTTCGTAAATATTTTAATATAAAATTTATTTTGATATTAATTACATCATCATCGCGTACTTCGTCATAAATCTTTAAAATAAACTCAAAATTTGTGTTTGTAAATATTATTTTAATATTTTCGTAATAAGAAATATTATAAATTAATTGAATAATAAGTAACTTTTTAATTTAATTATTTTGTTCGTAATTAATGCAACATCGTAAATAGGCTTTCAGAGCATAATACGTTTGTTTTATTTATTTATGCGTATAGGCTTTAAATACGTTAAATAATTTATAATTTAGATTCATTTATTTTATAAAGCTTTGTTAAAACTTAAACGCAAATATTAATTTTTTAATATGAATAAATCTTATTAATTATTCGTATATTTTTCGTATTAAATATTTTTAATATTTTTTTTGGAATTCGTATTTTGTCCGTTCTTTGGTTTTCTAGGAGACCGTGGTTATACTGCTGGATTTTCAGATATATATCTAAAGATACTGACCGAATTGTCGTAATTTATCACGGACGTAAATAATTTTATAGTAATATTAGGGATTATAGAGATGGTTTTAACCAATTAAAATTGTATCATAATATAATAATAATTATTAAAATATTACAAAAATTATATAAACGTATTATGACTTGAAAAGTCAAGTTCTTTGAAAACGGTCGCAATAAGGATAGCACGACCTACTTTATAGGTCACGTAATAAGGTGATTATTGGGAAGTTAATAATCACTACCGAATAAGAATAATTAACAGGAATCATAATTATTAAAGAAACGGTAAATAATATTATATACTATAAATAAAATAAGATATATACATTTATTATTTCCCTAATTACAATAATTCCCTTTTGCAATATTTCATAACATTTACCGTTTATTAAAATATCGTTACCCAAAATATTTTTAATGTTACACAACGTAACTAGTTGTAATATTTGTTATTTAAATGTCTAAAATATTCTTGCTAATGTATGTCATGACTCAACGAGCTACAGTCTCCAGAAAAGGTCTGCCACGACCCAACCACAAGTGAGCGGTGGGGCAGGCCACGTGATGGATCACCAACTTACTGATAGTAAGTCAGTAAGCCGGATCAAGATATATACGTTTATTACTTCCATAATTTAAATAGCTTTAACTTTTAATAACAATTCGTTACCTAAGGCAATCTTAATATTACGAAATATAATACGATTATTATAATTATTACATAGTTTTTTACGAAACTTTTATTTATGTAAACCTGTACGATTAAGGTTTAATTATTGGTTAAACTTTTAAGCCGTTATACGTTATAAGCTTTTGTTTAGTAATACCGTTAGACTTTGAGCAATATCGCCGACAGTACATTTATTAGCAAATAGCCCGAATAAACCATTTACCAGGTCCCTAATAACTCGGATATTGGAATAAAATCGAAAAAAGAAAAATCTCGCCTTTTTCGTAAAAAGATTGTTCGACGTTTAAATACCATAAATAAACGTATTTTTAAACTTAAAAAAGATAATAATAACCTTATAAAGTCCTTTGAAGCCATGTATAAAAACTTAGAGAAATGAGAAAAACACTCGACATTAGGAGCTTTTATAAATAAGCCGAATTATGCGGTTAAGTTTTACTTCGGAATTAAAAAAAGTTCTTAAGTTTCTTAACTTAAAATCTTTCGATAAAACCTTAAATACACTATAACTGTTTTTAAGTTAATACCAAATATATTTTAGGCATTTTTCTCTTTAATCTATTACGTTTATTATACGAATAAGATTTTTTATTCGAATAATTTATCGAAAATACGGTTATTTATTTTGAGACTCTTATAAAGAGATGCGTTACATTATTAATCCAAAAACAAAACTCAAAATTAATATCAATTTATATTAATTATAAATAATTTAAATAACTACTAACGGAATTTTTCGAAACAAAAAATAAAAAATAAAGGCCAAAATAGAAATGTAATAATTCTGATCAAAAAGATACATATTTAATTACGGCAATATATTAACTTAATTAATATCTAAATTAAATTAAACATAAAAGGAATTAATAATTAAAATTTTCGAAAGCCTAAAAAAGAATTTTTTTTTAAATTTAATCAGCCTAAATATTTATAAGATCATATCGCGATAATAATAAAGATCGATAATCGATAATACGCCTAACGCATTAAAGGTATAAAAGCAAAAAATAATAATAAATGCCGATATACAGCTAAGATTAGGATTTTTCGATAAGGTAACACTTTTGACGACATAAAACTAGGACTTATGGAATTAGGAGTTACTTATAAAAAAGATTAAGGCTAAACTAAATGGTTTATTGAAAACAAAATAAAATATAAGGTAACATAATCCGAAGCACCTAAGAAACCCATTGAAAATAACTAGAAATTAATAGCTAAGAAATAATACAGGAAAGATTAGAAAAAGAAAAGCCAACTTATTGATATAATTCGGCTTAAGTACGTATTAGGCCCCTTATGGCAAAAAGTTTAATAGTGGCCATTACGGTAAGAAATTCAACGAAAAACACGAAAAACTACAAAGCTGGCTTAACAAATATTGCGAACATAATAAAAAATATTATTAGGATAATAATGCGAATATTAAGATTAAATAAAAAGATTCTGTCCTGGAATCTTTAATTAGTACGGCAAAATATATGTCAAGTATTATCGATGAACAAGTTATCCCGGTTACAAAAAATGAATATAACATATTTACGGACAGATTGTTTTTATATAGTATAAGGAAATGGACTTTCTAAACCGTACCGGAAATAATAAGGATTGTAAATAATACTATCGATATTTTTGATTTATCACCCCAGGAGATATTTAACAATTAACCAAGACAAAACGCTAGGTCGAAAAAAATAATATCTGCAAAAAAGGCCCTCCTATTATTAATAACAATATAAGTATTAAATGGAATGAAGATTTAATCCACCATACAATGGAAAGTTACTGCTAAAAATAATTTCAGATTTTTCTTTTTAATTATTATTTATTATAAATCCTTATAAAATAAAAATTATTAAAGAAGAAGTACGTGAATTTATAACAAAACTTTACAATAATATTTAAAATAACGTATAATAGAATATAAATAAAACAATAAAAAAGAATTTATTTAATACGGAATGAAATTATAATAAAAGTAAAAATAGTTAATATAATTTAAAAAAGCAGTACGCCGATAATAAGAATAAACAGAGCAATTTAATGAGTTAAACGTAAAAATATAAATAAAATTCGATAAATTTGAAAAGAATTTTAAAAAAGAGTTACCGATAAAAAAGCCGTAAAATAACAAAATCTAAAAAAGTTAAAAGAAGCTCTCGAAAACGACTTTAAACGTAACGATAAAAACCGTTAATAACCTTATTACATTAGATATACAATTCGGAACGTATTGGTATATCGTAATAATAGATTACGGAGCTTTAAGCGGGAATTACATTATACAAAAAATGATTAATAAGCTTAAATTATTATAAAGATATAAGTTAAAACCGTATATAATAATAAATACCGCAAATTAAAAATTTATTTATAATTATAAAAAGGTTATATACGAAATTAATTATTTCGAAACCTTTTTTAAAAGTAATATTAAATAATTAATTTCAATCTCATTTAACTTAAGGATTACGATATAATTTTAAAATTACTATAAATATGCCAATACGGAATATTGATTAATAAAAAGATTAAGTAGTTAATATTTACATTATATTATATTAATAAATAAAAAAGATTAATATCTTAATATTTTATCGAAAATAATAACGAATATAAGCATAAAAATATAACAAAAGCTTTATAATATAAAGGCCTAAAATATAAAAAAAACAAAATTCAAAATATATTATTATAATACTAAAAATATAAGCAATTTTTTAAAATAGAATTTAAAACAAATTTTTCAGAATATAGCAAATAAAATTATAAAATAATTTTTAAAAAAGGATCTTCGACAAAGTTATACCTTATTTAGAACCTTAACGGAAACAAATTACGTACTTTTCAAAAATACCTGAAAAATCGGTTATAAAAAAATAAATTCGACCTTTGAAATTACTAATACTTTAGCTAATATGTTGCGTACCAAAAAGAATCAAAATATTATAATTTCTAATTAATTATTAATAAATAAACGATGTTATTATTAAAAATTAATTATATTATCGCTAATTCTAAAAATAAAAAGCTAATTTTACGTAATTCATTAATTTACCATATTCAATCTTAAAAATTAATATACTTTGATTAAAATTGAAAAGAATATAAATAAAAAATAAATTTTAAACCAAAATCCAAATTATTTAAATACTGAATTACGATAATAAAATTTAAAAACGTATTAATAATCCTTTAAAGCATAAGTAAATGTATATTACAAAAAATATTTCGCTATTATTATTAGGTATTATCTTAATAATATTTTCATTTTCTTAAAAACGAAAAGAATATATAAGAAATATATTTATATAGTATTATAAGTTTTACAACCTACGAAATTACTTATTAAAGCCAAAGATCATTAATTTTACGTGCAAAAAGTAAAATATCTGAAATATATTATTATTTTAAAACATTTTAATACGAGTTGAAATAAATTTATTATATTTATAAAATAACAAATATTAATTATAATTAAGCAAATATACATTTTGTATAAATTTGTTAATTATTATAAAAGATTTATACCAAAATTTAGCCAAATAATTATACCTTTAATAAACCTTACGAAAAAAATTTAACTAAACGTCCGAAATAAAACAAATATTTTAAAATATTACGAATATCATTATTAATAAATTAAGACTAATTATATACGATTTAAACCGCCGTATTAAATTAAAAACGGATATTCCGGATTACTGTAACGAACCTATCATACATCCACCCGGAGGTATAAGCAATATCCGAAAAAGGTCTTGATTTGCGGGTAATAATAAGGCGAAAAATAATTCAGTGTATTCGTGAAAAAGATTTTAAGGTATTCCTTTCTCAGTTAAAGAACGGTATAATTGCTTTTGGCTAAAAGCTTAAATTAATAACTAAGGTGCGAAAAACTAAGTAGATAATTATTTATATAAAAAACTTAAACCTTATATATCCTTTTTATCCTTTATATTTTTCATGGTTTCTGGGGATCTTGAGAAACCATGGTATTTGTTGTCCATAAATTTCCTGGTATCTCTGGAGATTAACAAAAACCCGAGGTTTATCCGATGGAAGGTAAAGATCTCAAACGTTTCCAATTTTCTGGGCCTCCTTTGGGCCTAATGGAATCCCTTTTAAACGTAATATTATTCCTTTTTTTCCAGGATTTTTATCCCCAAAGATAAAAAAAGTAAGTCCTTAATTTTTCTTCCTTTTTTGCGTTATAGCATTATATTTAATTATATCGGACAAATTTCGAAAACGTATTAAATCTTTTACTGAAAGTCGTTACAAACTAATTAAGTCGATTTTTTAATTTGGTTTCGAAATTATGCCGTATATGCGTTATTTTAAGAAAAAGCTTTTTTACAAAATGTTAAAAAGTCGAAAAAGTTATTAAAATTATTTGGCAGCCAATATTTAATCTTATAATAGGAATTATATTTCGCTTTTATCTTTTAAAAATATCCGGGCCGAAAAACTCCGAATAAATCGAAAAAAACGTTTAGTTATTTAATAACTTTAAAAATTATTTAATCGTATTGTTCGGTTAAATTATTAATTTAAATAATTATATTTTAAAGGGATATCGTTTATTTAAAAAAGGCTTAAAAATATAAATAAATTAAAAAAGCGAAAAAAATTAAATGCGGAAAAAAATCGTAAAAAAAAGAACAAACATAATTTACTTTAAAACTAAATACGATAATAAAAATATTTACTTTTTTCAATTAAAACGCCGTAAGGGTTAATTTAAATAGGGGACCGTTATTGTTTACGACCTTAACCGTATTAAAAATAATCGGTTAGGATTTTGGCGGTAAAATATCTTAATTAGGTTCATCGTATTTGTTAAATGGTTAAATAATTTTTACATATTTTTTTATATAAGTATTTTTCTTATTTAACTATGTATTAGATTTTGTTTTTGATTATTTTGGAATTTAATATTCGTTTAACTTCGTATTCGTTAAAACTTTTTTCGAATTTTAAATTTATTTTTAACGGGACGTTCTTAGGTACTGGTTTAAATAGAAAAATATGGAAAATAAGGTATATTTTTATGTTTTTGGGTAACGACAGTTAGTAATTAATTTTGGAAATAATTTCGTTAATTTTAAATATACTAAACTTTTTAAAATTAAATTTGTTATTAAGTTTTTTTATTTTAATTTATAAGATATTCGAAATTACGTTTTGTTTTTGGCGTAATAAGTAAACCTTATTTTTTTTCGTTAGGATTAATCCTTTAATTCTTTTTTTATTATAATATTAAGCTATCTTTCGTTAAAAAAACTTTAATTTATCGTAAAAATAAACTTAAATTATTTTGATTTCTATTATTAGTATTTTTATTTTTGGGATAATTATAATAATCTTTGGTACTTTATTAAACGGTTATTTGGGTTATTTTATTTTTATATCGTATTTATACATAACGATATAAGAAAAATACGCCCATAATATGTTATAAACGATTTATATTAACGGTAAAAGTTTTACCTAGTTATTTTGTTAGTAATTAATATAATTTCGAAAATATTATTCCAAGGTTTGGTTTAATTTTTCGGTTTGGTTATCCGTTTAAAGATAATATGTTATTAAAAACTTAAGTTTAATTCCGATTTATTTAAAAAAATTAATGCCGAATTTTAAAATAAATAACATATTTTGGTTTAAAACGATTTTTTCAGATATCCCATATTTATTAAGGTATTATCTAATAAAAACATAAGCTAATTATTTTGCCGTTATATTTCTTTTATAGAGTAAAAAGTACCTATATTTAGTAAATTTATTAACAATTACTTATACTTTGTCGTATTTAATTTTAATAACTAGGTTTTTAAATAAAGGTAAATTAATAATAAAATCCTAAGTTATAATATTCCATGCCTTATTAGGAATATTGGTAGGTTGTAATAGCCCGTAAGGCTTATAACGTGCTGCCTTAGTTTTATTATAAACATTATAATTCTTAATAATTATTTTAATTATACGGCGTAACTTAAGGAAGTTATATTTTTCTTATAGCCGTCGGGTGGTTTTAAAAATTCCTTAATATCTATATAATAAGTCCTTATGGAATTCTTTTACGAATTATTCCTGTTAATCTTTAAGAACATAAATTTTGCCGTGATATAATAACTGATTTTTTGGTTATTCTTTTAATTATTAAATTTTTTTTTTGTTTTTTTGTATCGTAAGAATTTCGGAACCGTATTAAAAGTTCGGTAGTTAATTTTTTTATTATTTCGTATAAATATATTGTTCCGTCCTTATTATATTATAATATTTATATGTTTTCTTTGGGGATTTTAGAATCGTAATCCCTTTTATAACTGAAAATATCCGCCTGGATATTTTTTTTTCCTTTAATATGGTATATCTTAAAGTTAAATCTAGATAAAAAGATTTATTATTTTTTATATCGTTTATTCAGTTTTTAAGCTTTTATAAATCGTATAAGATTTTTGTAATTAAAATAAATATCAAAAAGTTTTTTTATTTTATTAAAAAAAGTTTTTATTCCTTAAAAGTATTAATAATTACTAATAATTTTTTATTATAAATCTGGTATCGGAATTCTGTATTTCGGAATATTTTCGAATAATACGTTATTAAGTATTATTTGCCGTTACCTTCTTATTATTTCAAAATTACGCCCAGGACGTATTCTAAAATATCTGTTTTTATGTGACGGCTAGGTTAATTAACCAACTATTAAACCTAAGTCGACGGGTTTATGTTAGCAGGAGTATCGTAAGAATCTGAATAATAAATATAGTAACGTATTACGTCTCGTAATATTAAGGGCGTCTTAAGTAATGAACTATTATATTGCAAATATTTAATATTAATAAGTATTATAAACTAAAGTTATCTAAATTATGGAATAACGAACGTACATATACTTATTTATCAATACTTGATTTTGTTAAATTATTGTAATTTTGCAATAATCCTAACGATTTTAACTTTCGTAAATTTTGCAATAATCCTAATAATCCTAATTTTCGTAAATCTCGCAATAATCCTAATAATCCATTACGTAACTTTCTTTTTGGTACTTTATTTATTTTAATTATTTCTGGACATGCCAAACGTATTGGGTTATGATACGATTTTCCTTTTCCAGGATTTTCGTCCCGAAAATTTTATTCCGTAAGTTTTTAATCTTATTAAAACGGGTCGTATTAAAAAATATACTAAACTTTTTTCCAAGGCGAAAACCGTTTAACGCAATTCCTTAATAACCGCGGTACTTGCTGCAAACCCTATTAACATAACGTTTTATTTTTATTATAAACGAAAAAAACTAAAATGCAAACTGTTAAAGGACGATTTTTCTCGTTATTTATCCTGTATCAAAAATAACTAATCTAATTGTGATATACGGGGTTTAAGCCCAGAACAGCTATAACGTATCGCTGCTTAACACCGGAAACTTGAATTAGAATTGGAAGTTGCTGAAAAAAAGGCCAACCGGGTTATTTTGGAAACTAACGCCCGTTTACGTCGTTTGCGTAAACAGAAAAAAAATGTAATATGAAAAAATGATAAAGGCTATATTTCGTAATATCGATAACCTAGAAAAACTAAAGGAGTTGGAACGTTAAGAAAAACGGGCCGACCCGGAGGCCACCGAGGCCACGTCGGCAAAGGCCGTGCCCCCCCTTAACTAGTCCTCTATCGAAACCACAGATTAATTAATTACTAATTGAGAAGCCCTTAACCCTGCCGCCCCCGACGTTACCGGTAAAAATTCCTTAACAGACGCTGGGCATTTATAAGGTTTTTGGCTAGTTCCTATAAGTTTTCAGAATCTGGGTATTTTTTCCATTTAATTAGGTATTAGGTAAATCCGTTTTGTTTCCTTGCGTTAAGGATTTTTTTTACTTCGTATATTTATTCGTTTTTTATTTTTATATCGTCTTATATTATTTGCACTTTAATTATGTCTATTATTAATTCGAATAAAAAAACGTAAAAAATTAGATAAAATTTAACTTTTGGTAAAAGTTCTAATTGGTAATTATTTTCTAAGATTTTCTTAACGATTTTATATAATCCGATATATTTAAAATCGAGTTTTTTGCTAGGTTTTTTCGTTTAAATGTTTTTGATGGCAAGGTAAACCATTTCCCCTTTTTCAAAGGTTAATCCTTTTAACCGTTTCTTATTATAATATTTACTTATTTAATTCCGTACGAATTCCAATTTTGTTTTTATTTTTAAGTATAATTATCGTAACTGTTTTAACGTAAAAATTACTTTAACGTTAACTGGACCATCGTCGTATACTTTTCTGTAAACTTTTAAAATAAAACCGAAATTCGCGTTATATAATGTTATTTTGATGCTTTCGTGATAACTGGTATTATAAGCTAACTGAACCACAGGTAACTTCTTAACCCAGTTATTTTGTTCGTAATTGATATAATATCGTAAATATGTTTCTAAAGTTTGGTTTATTCGTTCCGTTTATTTATCTATCTAAGGTTTAAATGCGTTAGATAACTTATGATTTAAGCTAATTTATGCTATAAGGCCTTGCCAAAACTTTAATGTAAACGTTATTCCTTTATTTAAGATAATTTCTATAGGTAATCCGTATACGCTGAAAATATGTCTAAAGAAAATGTATATTATTTGCTCGGCGTTCGTATCCTTATAATAAGGTAAAAAATAAAAAAACTTCGTAAATCGGTAAATAATAACGAAAATACTGTCGTAATGTACTTTTGTTACTAGATTTTCGGATAAAGGAAGTTTAGTAATAAAATCCATAATAATTAAATCCTAAGGTTTTTTTAAAATTAATAATAATTGTAATTTTCTATAAGGCTTATGTCGTTATATTTTGGCCTTATTACAAAGGTTATATTACCTTCGTACCTTTTGAACTATTATTTTTATTTTAAAAAAAAATACGTACGCTAAAGTTATTTTAAGGTTTTATAAATCTTTGGATGTCTATATAATTGATATTCGTATATATTTCGTATTAAGTCCATCTGATATTTTTTTAGAACTTATATTTTATCTGTTTTCTGGTTTTTTGGGAAACCGTCGTTGTACTGCTGGATCTTCTAATATATATCCAAAGGTACTGCCCGAATTGTTATAATTTATCAGGGACGTAAATATCCTTTTATAATAATATCGAAAATTGTATAGCTAATTTTAACTAATTTTTCTTCGAGGTTTGGTCGTTTGCTCAGGGCATTTACTTTGCCGTTTTCTGATCCCTTCTTATGGATAATAACAAAGTCGAAATTCGCCAATTTTTTTGCGTATTTTAATTATTGTTCTGTAAATTCCTTGGTCGTGGTAAATCGGGTAAAATTTTGATAATCCGTATAAACCTTAATTTAATATAAGTTTCTTTTCAGGAAATGCTTAAATTTGCGGAATGCCATAATAATAGCCATAAATTCCTTATCTGGAATATTATAATTAAACTTGGTTCCTTTTAACTTATATAAGAAAAATGCGATAAGGTGCAGTTTGCCTTAATTATTTCGTTATCCGATCATTACGCCTAATACATAATCCAAAATATCGGTTTCTAGCTCGACGGGGCGACTTGGATCGTACATAATTAATACTGGTTTACTGGTAATTACGTTTTTAATTTTTTGGAACGTTTTTTCTGTTTCTGGCGTCCATCTGAATTCTTTTTTTTTCTTAATAAGGTTAATTAGGGGTATAGCAATTCTGCTAAAGTTCCGAATAAACTTTCTGTAATAATTAACGAATTTAAAAAATGCTTATATTTCCTTGACCGTTATTGGCGTTTGCTATTTTGTAATTATAGCGATTTTTTTGGGGTCCATCCTAATATGTTCTGGAGTAATAATATATCCTAGGCATTCCACTTTTTGCTTATGGAATTAACTTTTTTCTGCATTAATTAATAATTTTGCGTTCTGTAAAGCTTAAAAAACTTTATAAACGTATCTTACGTATACCTTTTTTATTTCGGAAAAAATGAGAATATCATCGAGGTAGCACATAACAAAAACGTCGAGGTATTCCCGTAATATATAATTTATTATTTGTTGGAAGGTTGCCGGTGCGTTCGTAAGTCCTATTAACGTAACTAAGTACTTAAATAATCCGTATTTCGTTTTAAAAGCTATTTTTTATTCGTATCCCTTTTTGATTTTAATAAGGTTATATCCATCCTTAAGATCGAATACTATAAACCATTTGGCTTTATAAAAGCGGTTTTTCATCTTAGTAATTAGGGGTAATAATATTCGATCCTTAATAGTAATATTATTTAGTTACCGATAATTAACTACAAATCGTAACTTCCTATTTTTCTTTAATACAAAAAACATTAGGTACCCTATTAGTAACTTCGAAGGTTAAATCCATTTTTTTATAACCGATTTTCCAAATATTTTTTAAAAACGCGTAATTCGTTTTTATTAAGGTTATAAATAAGATAAAACTTTGTTAAAAATCCTTCTTTAAAAATTATTTTATGGTCCTATTTGCTATATTTTGGTAATTTCGTATCAAGCTTTTTTTTAAAAAGCTGCTTATATTTATGGTATTATGATAATATATTAATCAAATTTTTTAATTTTTAGGACTATTATTTTAAATCGTTATTTAGTTGCTTTAATTTCGCTTTAATAATAATAACGATACGTCGTATTTTTCTTTAATACTTATTTTTTTTTTTATGTTTTGTCCCTTTAGGTAATAAAATATCTGTTGTATCTTTATGCTTACATTCGTCGCTATTTTTAATCAAATATTAAGATTTTATATCTTCTAAATCTTACCTATTAATAAGGTATACAGCGAATTTTACTTGGCCAGTTCCCCCGTCGATCAAAGCCTTGTACTAGTACATCCATGGTTTTCTTAAGATCATATCGTAATTTCTAAATAAAACGATATCGAAATTAACTATTTAATATCGTCCTTAAATAAAGATCTTAAGGTAATTAATTTTACGTAAGATTTTTCCGTTATCGTAAACGAAATCTTAACCTTCGGCGTTTGTTGCTATATAAGGTTTTAACTTATATTTCCATAATAATTTAAATTTATTAATAACATCCGGTATAATATAGTTTCCGCCTAAAGCTCTGTAGTCCACCATTACAGTATACCAATATGTTCCAATTCGTATATTTAGGGTAATAAGGTTATTAACGGCTTTTATCGTTGCGTTTAAAGCCTTTTTTAGGAATATCTCTTAACTCCTTTAAGTTTTGTCGTCCTGCAACTTTTTTATAGGCGACCTTCTCCTTTTAACTCCTATTCGAATTTATCGAGTTTTGTTTGTAATTCTTTGTACAGCGCGTCGAGCTGCTGTATTTATCGTTCTTGCCGGCGTACTATACCTTCGAATTATATTAACTGTTTTTAGTTATGTTATAATTCCTTTCCCCACTGGGTAAATTATTCCTTAATGTAATATATGGCTTCCCATTAAGCCTTATTTTTTTCTTACTGAAGGTTTTATATAAATCGTTAAATTTTTTCTTTTAAGGTTTGTCGTTTATCAGAATTTGTGGTAAATACTAGTTAAAAATAAAAATCCGTAATAACCTTTTGGCAATATTTCTTCACGGTATGTTAGATTAATTCCTTTTTCGTTTAGTAGTTATACTATTTGTAGTAACAGAAGGGGTCTTCTTACGGATACCATTTTTTTTAAAGTTAGCTTTCCGTTGTTACCAGCTGAAAAAAATCGTTTTTAAAGGCGATCGATCGAAAATGCCGATATTATTATTTATCGTTTTTGTTATTTCCCGTTCGGTTAAGAAAATTAAATCCCTCGTAATATATTCGAATAATTTTGCTATGGATATATCGTTTTTATTTTTTATAAGTAAAGCAGTTTTATCGTTTATAATAAATAGCATATATCCTGCCGTATCGATCAAGGGTTCTGGGACAAACTTTCTTTATCCAGCCCTAATATTTTTCCAGTTATCTTTTAAAGATATTTTATTATTTTTTAATTATTTGCTAAGCTAGGTTCCTGGCTTTTTGCATCCTTTATTAAATTTCCTGCTACGGGGGGCCTGGCTTATATTTCGGTCGAATTATGTTAATAAGCTTATTTTCTTTTTTCTGATTTTCCTTAAATTATCCTTCGGGTATAAGTTTCTAATTATTTCGTCGTATCTTTTTGGGTAAAAGGCATTTATAAGCCTTATATCCTTTTTTTCCGCAATTATAACATTCGATATAACTCTAATTCTTTTTATGGGTGGCTCCCAGCTTTATAAAATTTGGTTTAGTACCATAGGAAATATTATTACGCCGAAAAGCGCTGGTATTGGCCGTATGCCAAAACTTATTATCATACTTTCCTTTGGTACTTTTTATACGCTAAACATATTATTAATTATTAATCTTAACCGCTATAACGATATAATCTGACAAATAATTAGGCCGGTCAAACTTAAAAAACTTTTTTTATATTTTTTTCTTTAGGCCGTCGAAAAACTTGGCCATTAATGCTTTTTGTTCCTAATTCAACTTAAATACCAGCTGAATAAGCATGCTGCCGTAACTAGATATTAATCCTTTTTGTCGTAATTATTAAATCTGCATTTCGGCTTTTATTTTTTCGTTTATTATTCCAAATACCTTTATTAACGTTTATTCGAACTGTTCGTAATCGTTATAAATTCGTATTACTTCCGGGTTTTATTTTTCTTAAGGCAAGGTAATATGTTTTCTTATAACGGGCTTAAACCAAGTAATCGCGTTTCCAGTAAATCGTTTAACCGCGAACTCGATTTATATAATGGGGGTAATAAATTAAATGGGAAAATACCCAAAATAAGTTCGGCATTAAGTTAAAAATAATTATAGCTTAATTAAAGTTCCGTTAAAAAGTTCCGGCTTAAAGGATTTAAAAACTTTTCTTAATTTTTTGATAAAGTTCAGCTAAATAACCTGGTTTAACTAAAAGGATTTTCCCGTTTCGGGTACCTTTCCTTTCTTTTTAAATTTCTTATAGGCGGCTTGGAAAAACGTAATAAGATTATTTTTATCTTATTCAAGTTAAAGGATACGTTCGTTCATAACATCCAGGCGTTAAAAGATTTCCTTTCGAAAAAAGCGAGGCTGCTCCTTTTTTTCCTCGGATTCCATTCCGGTATCAGGGTCCTCAGGGACCTGATAAGTAAGTTATTCGGGTTATTTGCTAGTAAATATAGTGTCGGCGATATTGCTCAAAATTTAACGGTACTATTAAACAAAAGCTTACAACGTATAACGGCTAAGTTAATTAACCAATTATTAAACCTAAATCGACAGGTTTATGTTAACAGGAGTATCGTAAAAATCTAAGCAATAAATATAATAACGTATTACGTTTCGTAATACTAAGGGCGTTTTAAGTAATAAACTATTATATTATAAATACTTAATATTAATTAATATTGCAAGCTGAAACTATTTAAATTATGGAATAACGAACATACATATACTTATCTATTAACACTTAATTTTGCTGGATTATTGCAATTTCGCAATAATCCCAACGATCCTAACTTTCGTAAATCTTGCAATAATCCCAATAATCCTGACTCTCGTAGATCTCGCAATGATCCCAATAATCCATCACGTGACCTTCTTTTTGGTGCTCCATTTGTTTTGACTGTTTCTGGACATGCCAAGCGTGTTAGGTCATGACATTTTAATTATTTCGTTTTATCTGGATTTGGTATCTTTACGATAAGTCCGCTAGTAATTGCCTTTTTTAATTTCCGGAATGCTTTTTTTGTTTTTTTTAGAAGTTCGAATTTTTTCTTAACATATTCCTTAATAATAAATTTCGTTAAAGGCTTAATTATATCTTTATATCCTTTAATTAGGCCGCGTACGTAATTTATAAATCCTAAAATTTGTCGAATATTTATAATAATCGCGTTGTTAAGAATAAATTAGTCCTTAATTGCTTTTAATTTCAAACGTTAAATGTAAATTTGGCTTAATATAAAAATAAATCCCAAAAAACTAATTTCTGGATATGCCATATATTTTTGGTAAAATTAAGTCAAATGTTAATTTCGTTTAAAATTTTAAGTATTTAAATAATATGTTTTTTATATTTTTTTAAAATTTAGGAATAAATAAGGATGTCGTCGAGGTAAATAAATATAAATTTATCTAAGAATTATTAAAGAATAA
This sequence comes from Monosporascus cannonballus, assembly GCA_004154925.1. Lineage (NCBI taxonomy): Eukaryota > Fungi > Ascomycota > Sordariomycetes > Xylariales > Monosporascus > Monosporascus cannonballus. The sequence goes on from QJNS01000725.1 coordinate 30,024, forward strand.
TTATAATTAAACTTTAGAAATTAATGGGGGCGTTAGTAAATCCTATGGGTATTATTCGATATTCGTAAAGTCCATATATTATTTTAAATGTTATTTTCCATTTTTTTCCTTTGGCCATTTTAATACGGTAATAATTATTACGAAAGTTAAATGCCGTAAATTATTTAGTTTTATTAACATTTTTTTAAAGTATTTATAAATATTAAAGGGTATTTATTTTTAATTATGATATCGTTTAATTGTTTGTAATTAATTATTTTTCGGTAAATAAGGTTTCCGTTTTTATTGATTTTTTGTTTACTATCCTTGGTTTTTGGTACCATAAAAACTGGATATCCAGTAAGGAAGTTAAAAGGCTGGATATATTTTTTTAGGTTTAATTATATGTTTTTTTATAAGGTTTTTAACTTTTCTGCATTTATATAATAAATTTTATGGAATTTAGGATAATATTTTTTTAATAAGTATTCGATAATGTTATTAACCGTATAATAATAATTTATAATCTTTTTTATCCTTAAATAATTTTTTAAATCCTTAATATTTTAATAATATTATAAAGATTTAATTAGAAATCCGGATTTTCTTAATAATATAACAAATTTTTCGATTATCCTTTTTTGGTACTTTGTCCCAGGAAAACGTTCGTTTTCTTTAATTAATCCTTAGGTTGCTAAAATAAAACCAAGGTATTCCTAAAATGATATCGTATTTAAAGATGTCGGCGATGTCCAACGAAATATATTTTTAATATCCTTAAATTTGTACCGGAAATTTTTCCATTTTTCGAAAAATTAATTTTCTTTCGTAAATAAATAAGCTGCTATTTATTGTACGCAATTTATAAAACTTTAATTTATATTTCCAGGGAATTTGATATTTTTCTGTTATAATAAAGAAAATAAAATTACCTTTTACGCCAGAATTAATTATTACTTTAAATATTTTGCTATAATATTAAAAAGAAATTTTAATTTGATTACGTATTTCTTTCGTTATCTCACATAAGGTTTTATTAATTAAGGTTTTTCGTTACTTTATTTTCGAAAGTCTCTATAGTTTTTTAATTTCGGTTGGTTTTCGATTTAAATAAGCCTTTATTCGCAAGCTTTTTTAATAACATATTTGGTACATTAATCGTCCTTATACCGGAACCATGTTTTTTTACCGTATTTGCATTAAAACTTCAAAATCTGGTTCTTTTCCTGGTTTACCTTTTTATTCCGTATTTCCCGAATTATAAAATTAAAAAGGTAAATCTTCGAAAAAGGTGTTTTCATATTTAAAAACTTATATTAAATATAAAGCATTAAAAAGTAATAGAAGTATCCTTACGATATAACCTTTTAATTCCGTTCTAATTCGGGATATAAATAACATAATCTAAGGTATTTTAGCTATCGGGAAATTTCAATATATCGGTATTTATCGTCTAATTTAATAAAAATCTTATTATTCCATCCAGGCCAAAAATTATTATCTTTTTTAATTTTAAAATAAATAAAATAATTATCCTAATAAGAAATAATAAAATATAATAAGTTATAAGGGTTCGCCGATAATATCTTTTTATAAATAATATATTCGGAAAATTCGCAAAACTTTAAGAATAATTATCCGTAATTATTAATATTTAGTTAAAGTTAACCGTCCTTTATATTTATTTTATATTTTTGGGAATTAAAATAATATTAATATTTTAACTTTATAGTTATCCTGGAAACCGTTTATCTTAAATAATATTTATAAACTTTAATTTTAAAATCTTAGCAAATAAAATAATTTTCGTATTTTGGATTATCGTTTTAAATCTGAATAATTATGGCAATAATAAATTCTGGCTAAAAAAATATTGAACTAATCTTTTTCTCCTTTTTTTCTGCCTTATTGTCAGTTTTTTGTTTAGCCGTTTTAGCTTTTTTCTAAGATTAAGAAATTCCTTTTAACGGGGGAGCAATATTCGTTTTTAAAATGTCCTTTTTTGCTATAATTAAAATACTTTATTTTAAATTTATTTTTTTAGGCTTTTTCGAAGCAGAACTTATTTTCTTTTAAGGTTTGCCCTTATCTTTTTTAATTCGGTTATTAAAGTTTTTATCGTTACCTTATTTATCGGTTTTTTTTTCGAAATACTCATTAAAAGTTCGTCGGTCGGCAATAATAACCTTATTTATATATTTTGTAAAAAATTTAATTTTAAATTCCATATATAGTTCGTTTTTAACGTAAAGTTTTAAGTTATTATAATAAAAATAAAATAACGTATTTTTTAATAAATTCGAAATAACGGCTAAACGGTTAAATTTTATCGTATATTCGGATATTAATTTGGTTTAATAAAAAGAATAAAATTACTTAATAACGTCCTATTCCTTATCGGGATTATTAAATAACGCGCATATTTTTTCTTTAAAAATTTCGTAATTATTAAAAATGTAATTAATAAAATCCGAAAATTTCTTTAGATATTTTTTAAAATAATACGTTAAAATAGGTTCGAACTATTAGCGAATTCGTCCGATTAATAATTAAAAAATAATTATTACTTTTTGATATTCTATCGGCAAAGAATTTTTATAAAACTTAAGGTAAAACTTTACTTAAACCAAAAATCCATTAAGGTTTTTTAATTTATCGTAAAGCTTGAAAGGAAATTGGCTTATAGCCTTCAACGTTTAACATTCCATAATAATTAAGGGGTGGAATAATTTTTTCCCGTATCCGAATTACGCCGAACAGTAACAGGATTAAGGTTTTTTCTTACGTTCGCCTTAGGTCCGGCGAAAGGGGTCGGTAACCGGCCCCTTAGCTTCGCCCTTTAAAAAAACCAAATTAAAAAAAAACAAGCTTTTTTCCTTTTGTAAACCGAATATTTTTTTTTAGAATTCGGACTTTTGCTGTTAAAGCATTTAATTCTTCCTTCGCAATAAGTTTTTTTTTTGGCTTTTGGCTCTATATTTTTCTTTAATCTTTTTTTAGCCGCTTTTTTTTAACTCCTTTCCCTGGATTTTAATAATATCCTTAGGGGCCGGGGTAAGTTACTATTTGGATTACGAAAATAACGGATTTCCTTAAGATCGAATAATAAAAGATGCCATATTATTAATTAGATGGAAAATTTTTTTAATAAGAAATAAATCGTTAAATCTTATTAATAATATTTCCTTAAATAATAACGAAAATTATATATATTATTTATATTAAATATAAAAAATTTTATATTTTAATTAAACGGTAAATTATCTGTTAGTTATTAATTAAGGAATTATTAAAATATAACGAATTTATTAAATATATATCCAGAAATATAAGTAATATCCGAAAAAACTTTTAATTTATAAATAACAATAAGGCGAAAAATAATTTAATATGTTCGTTAAGAAGATTTTAAAGTATTTTTTTCTTCATTAAAAAATAATATAATTATTTCTGGCTAAAAGTTAAAATTAATAATTAAGAAACGAAAAACTAAATAAGTAATTATTTACATAAGAAACCTAAATTTTATATATTTTTTTATCCTTTATATTTTTTATGGTTTCTGGGGATTTCCAGAAATTATGGTGTTTATCGTCCACGAATCTCCTAGTATCTCTGGAAATTAACAGAAACCCGAGGTTTATCCAATGAAAAATGGAGATCCCGAGCGTTTCCAACTTCCTGGGCCTCCTTTGGGCCTAGTGGAGTCCCTTCTGAACGTAACAATTACGTATTAAATATAATAATAAAAATACCGAAATAATTAAGGCAAATTATACCTTTTTCTATTTTTCTTATATACATTAAGAAAAACCGAATTTAATTACAGCATTCGAAATAAAAACTTTATCGTTATTATTATAATATTTTAAAAATTTAAGTATTTTTTAAAATGAAATTTATATTAAGTTAAAACCTATCCGGAATAATAAAATTTTATCTAATATATTATAATTAAGAAACTTATAAAATAATAATTTCGTTATGCCGAAAAATCAGCAAACTTTAATTTCGTTATTATTTATAAAAATATCAAAAAATAATAAAATAAATATTTTAACCAAATAATTAAATTTTAAAAAGAAATTAATTACAGTTAACTCTATAATTTTGATATTATTACAAAAAGAAATTTACGTCCGCAATATATTGAGATAATTTGGGCAGTATCTCGTTATATATATTAGAAAATCTATTAATATAACGATAATCTTCCAAAAACTAAAAAATCAATAAAATACAAATTTTATAAAAATGCCCAAAAGGTCTAAGACGAAATATATCTAAATATCAGTTATACAGATATACAACGAGTAACAAAGCCGTAAAACGACTTTAACGTATATATTGTTTATTTAAAATTAAATTAATTATAATAAAAATTATAAAGTAATACGATATTGGCGCCAAAATAAATACTTGACGGTATAAGCCATATGGAAAATAATAATTATTCCTATTTATAAAACAACTATCATATCTAATTATATTCGATTTTATTACTAAGTTTCTTCTGTTAAAATCTTTGGTTATAAAAATATATTTCAATAGTAATTTGGTAATATTTAAGTAATTTACGTAATTTTCTTATTTTTTTACTATATTACAAAGATAAAACCGCCGAATAACTAATATATTTTTCTGTTAAATAAATTTTTATTACATATAAATTATTAATAAAAGTTGATTCAAAATGAAAACTGATATTTGTATTTAAGTTTTTATGAGGCCTTATAATTTAAAATATTTAAACTATAATAAATAAACAAATAAATTTAATACAGTATATTTCAAACGTTTATTTATAATATTATACTAATAATAAACAAAATAATTAGGGTAAAACTTCATTTATTTAATAATTAATTTATAATACTAATTATTACGAAAATATTAAAATAATATTTACGAACGCAAATTTAGGTTTTATTTTAAAAGTTTTCAAAAAAATTCATAAGAAGGGTTTAATTAATATTAAAATAATTTTTCCGTGAAAACAATTATAACGATCATACTAAAAGAATAAAAATAAAATTAAAATTCGTACACAACCACATAAATAAATATTACAACCAGAAAAAATTAAATAATCCATTTTCGAAAAAGAGAAAATTGTTTTTTTTCGTTACCAAAAATATTTAAACGAAACAACTTAATAAAAACCTAGATTTTAAAAATATCAATTTATAAAGAATAATCAAGAAGATTTCAAAAAATAATTATTAGTTAGACCTTTTATCAAAAATTAAATTTCGTTTACTTTTTAACCTTTTTTATTCAAACTATTCACGGATATAATTAAGATATATACGGTATAAGACGATATAAAACTAAAAGATAAATAGGTATACCAAATAAATAAAATTTCGATAAACGAAAATAAAACGGATTTATTTAGTACCTAATTAAGTAGAAAAAATATGCGGATTTCGAAAATATCTATGAATTCGGTAAAAACCTTATTGGTGCCTAGCATCTATTAAAAAGCTTTTATTAATAATGACGGAACTACCGGAAATAATGGTATTTTGATTTACAAAATCTAAAAAGGGAAGTTCTTGGTCCGTTATATTTTAATTAATAACGTTTACCTTATTAAAAGCTTATACTTCGATCATAAACTTTAATTCCAATTGTATAAGGTCGTTAAAAACGTCCAAGGATTAAAAAGTACGATTAATAAATTTCGCACCTTGGGATTGATAGTATTGGCGTTAACGACGCATACGAAAAAACGCGTAAAAGCTTTGAGTAAAGATTTTTCGGCTATTAATGTTTTCTTTTTTAACCTTTTCGACTTTGCGATATAACGATAAATTATGGAAATAGCGATTTTTATTCCGTTATACGAACAGCTTCGGCGAATATTTTTTTATAACGAAAAACCCTGTCCATTATTTGGTATTAAAGCTGCCGGGTAAAACAACAAAAGAGCAAGATATTATGTTAAAATTTTCAAATTTAATTAAATTAGCTATAACAAATTGCTATGCGAATTTGCGAGAATAACGCTTAGATATACCGAAAGATATATGTAATGGATTCAAACGGTTTATTAAAAGCAAAAAAAAAAACATCTTAGGAGCAAGATTTGTGAAAAGAGGAGATCGTGTCATAACTCAATAAGTTACGGTTTTTAGAAACGGTTTGTCACGACTTAACTATAAGTAAGCGGTGGGGCAGGTCACTTAATGGATTCCAACTTATTGGTGGTAAGCCAGTGAGCCGGATCAAGATATATACACTTATTACTTCCATAGTTTAGATAGCTTTAGCTTGCAATAATAATTCGTTACCTAAGGCACTCTTGGTATTAGGAGACGTAAAACGATTACTGTATTTATTGCTCAGTTTTCCACGATACACCTGCTAACATAAACCCGTACGACTAAGGTTTAATAGTTGCTTAAACGCCTTAGCCGTCACAATTTAAGCCTATACGACTTAAAATTAAGAATTAATTAAATCGTTTAACCGTTATATATTACAAGTTTTTGTTTAATAATATCTTTACACTATATATAATACCCTTTTAATCAAAATGTCGCTTAATGAACGAAAAACCAGCTTTATAACCGGAACTTAATTTCGATACAGGATCCAAAAACTTAAGAAATAAATTTAACGGCGAATGACCCAGGTAGTAACCACCCTAACTTGCACTGTCGCACTAAATCGCAAAGCTAAAAGGCTTTAACTCTATAATAAAAAAAGAAAGGTTCAAAGTTTCCTCACACAAATACGAATACGGCTCCATTTTCAAAATTTAAATAAGTCCCCAAACAAATATTTGGCTATAGAAACCTTTTTTACACAAAACGTATTGGACTAGTTTGAACCAGCTATAACTGACTATTTGAAAAATGTTAAGGCCGATTAGAAAAAGACTTCTAGAACTTTTGTTGCCGATGACGTAAATTTTGTAAAAAAAGTTAAAAGCCAACTTTGAAAGCTCAAACAAAAAGCGAATACCTATATAACAGATATTCAAATATGCTATCACTTTTAACAGCTTTGTTACTAAGACATAACAGATTACCGACAAAAGCGATAAGTTAATAAATAAAATTTACAAAACACTAAAAATTGAACTTTAAATTAAAAGTATGAAACTTGGAAAACCTAAAGCCTTAAATCGTTACATTATCCAAATTGCTAAGATCGACAATCTGCTGTATAAACGCCGTATGAAAAGAAAAAGATAATACAATTTAAAATACGAAAGCTAATCGGTTAAGCGAAGGAAAAAACGTAATGCACTATTTAAATCACATAGTACGACGCCAGGACTTAGACATTTGAGATTAGTCCAACGCAAAAAATAAAAACCAAATTAGGTATTACAAATATAACAAAACAGGATATTACTAAAATATCTATAAAAAGCCTAAGAAACTGTAATAGGATCATTAAACGTTTGCATCAAAATGATACTCTGAAAATAATAAAAAAAACGACAATAAAGCGATTAATATAATCCACAGCTAATATAAAAAAACAATCACGACTAAAAGTCCGACAAAAGATACGAAAAGTCAAGAAACTGGTCCAAACACGTTAGAAAAACGACAACACGCCTTAAAGCAATAGTTAAGGGAATACCAGAAAGAAACAAAAAATATATACTCTAAAATCCCCACCCAATACCGCAAAACGCGTATAATACATTATAGATAAAGAAAGTGTCTAATATAGAACAACTGGAAAAAGTCCATCTATTAATGTATCGTAGGTATATATGCAAAAAATGATTTAACTATTTTAAACCAAACCGAAGATAACAAAACAAATAATAATAATATCGATATTTTCCAACAATTAACAAACGAACAACTTTATAGAATTAGCTAGAAAAAATATAATACCAGTAAAAGACGGTTTTTGCTTTAATAATTAATACGATCACTAATCCGCGAAAGAATTAATTTAGCATACCGTCGAAAACTATTACTGAAAGGCTATTACGGATATATATTTTGAGATAGTATTGATTACAAATCTTAAAAGACATAAACCATAAAAAATGAGGCCTAAAAAAGAAACTTCGACAATTTATTAAAAACCTTCGTTAAAAAACGATAAATTACAAAGAATTTCATAGGATAGTATAACGTATTTAAAAAATAATTTATATAATAAAAAGAGTTACAACGAAATTAAAACCAATTAATATCATTTCAAAAAACGGTAAGGGGGCAACAACGACAAATACAGCACCTTAACGCGTTATATACTAAAATATAAATAAATTTCGATAAATTCTAAAAGCAATTACAAAAACAATTTACCTTTAAAAAGCTGCAAAATAAAGAAATCCAAAAAGATTAAAAGGAACTTTTAAAAAAGGCTTTAAATCTAACGATAAACACCGTTACTAGTCTTATTATATAGAAAATACGAATCGAAACGTATTAATATATTGTATTAATAAACTACAAAGCTCTAAACAACCATTATATTATACTGGACATAATTAATAACATGAAATTGCCATAAAATATGTATTAAAACCTTGTACAATGATAAATACCGAAAATCAAAGTTCCGCTTATAATAATAGAAAAATTTTACGAGAAACTAATTACTTTCAAATTTTGATATAAAAACAATACTAAATAAATAACTTTGCTATAATGTTATATAGAAAATACCATATAATCTTAAAATTAACATAAATACGCTAATACGGAGTTTTGAATAATAAAGAGACAAACCAAATAAAATTAGCCTTATATCTCTTTAATACACCGAAAAATAAAATGTTAACATTTAATAGAAAATAACGGCAAATACAGATATAACAACACAACAAAAACCTTACTATATAAAATAATAAAATATAAAAAGTAGGCAGTAAAGACAAATACGACGCATCATTATTACTATCAAAGCAAAAGCGTAAATAACTAAATAACAATTTAAAACAAGAATACCAAATATCAAAAACCTTAATTAATATACTATCATAGTATTGTCGAGATGAACAGCTTTTCAAAAAAAAAACTTAATAGGAAACTATTAAAATATAACGAATAAAATTACGAAATAGTTTTTAAAAAAGGGTCGTCGACGAAGTTTTACTCTATTTATAACCTTAACGAAAACGAATTACGCGCTTTAAAAAAATACATAAAAAATGAGCAACAAAAAACAAACTATAGATTTCAAAATTACCTACAAAATACCTTATATTTTTCCTAATTTAAAAAATCGAAAATTATCATTTGTAATAAATTATCGCTTATGAAATAACGTTACCGTCAAAAAAATATTATTATCTTTAACTACAGACATGAAAACTCGATTTTAAAGAACCAAATAATTTCTAATGTTTAATTTCAAAAATAAATATAATTTTACAAAAAATGAAATAATACAAATAAAAAATATATGTTAAAACGAAATGCGAACTATTTAAATACTTAATTATATTAATATAACTTACAAATATATTAATACTATTTTAACGGATACCCAATTATATATTACGTAAGTACCGAGGTAAATGTATTATTTATTATGGCGATAATATTGTATTGTGTTTGAAAATAAAGAAATACACAATATACGTTTATAAAGTCTCTGAAGTCTTTAGAAGACGCCAAATCACCAAAAAACGTAAAAAGGCCTCGTTCTATAAATACAAAAATGAAATATTTAATATATATTTCTATTTCACAATATATTAGGATCGATATCCAAAAGATCTCCAGAATTATAATATAACAAACGTTAACAATTATCAATGAAATATTAATATTCCTTAAATTCGCCAATTATTATAAAAAGGTATGAGAGGTTTTAGCAAACTTGCTACATCTTTATTAGACTTTATTCAAAATGATTTATACGGACGTTATAGACGAAAAATACATTTTAAAAGATGGAGGGTATACTGACAAAGAAATTAATCTTAACTATATATAATTTAATATCGTTCCGGATATGCTTGCAATATGGATAAGCTTACAGGATAGGTTTTGCCACTTTTAGATAAGAAATTCAAATTCATTAACCATAATATATGAAAATAGCAAAAATTAATCGGATTTTTTTCGTTATATATATTTATAATCTTTTTACAAGTACACGTATTATGTCCGAGCTTATTGCAAATACTCTATTTCCGCTTTTTCGTTTTTACCTTTTTGCGACGATTACCTTCAGCCGCTATTTTTTACAGTTTTTCACCATTGCCTGCTTTTTCAGCCAAAAGAACTTATTTTTTTTGTATAGTAAGTATTCCGCCTTCTTAAAGTCCTATGGTTTTGATTTTCCGACGTTTGCTAAAGATATAGTTCGTTTCGCGCAAGTAACTTTTGTTTTAAAAAAGTATTTTTACGTAATAGTATTAAGGCATTTTTTTTTCAAAAACATTAACCGATTTAAGCATTTTTGACAGGGAGCTACCTTGGTGATTTCTTTTTTTTGGAAGTAACGTTCTCGTTATATTATTTCGCGAATATTTTTAAGAGTTTTCGCAAAGGGGAAAAGAACGAAACAGGCGGCAGTAAACGGCGATACGGTCGGTATAAATATGGCTGGGGGAATTTCCAAGTCGGATATGTGACGGCTAGGCGGTTTAACCAATTATTAAACCTTAAGTCGACGGGTTTATGTTGGCAGAAGTATCGTGGGAATCTGAGTAATAAATACAATAACGTATTACGTCTTGTAATACCAAGGGTACTTTGGGTAACGAAATGTTATTATAAGCTAAAGTTATCTAAATTATGCAATTAATAAGCGTATATATTTTTTTTCTGGCTCAAATTACTTAACCGGTTTAAGCCTTTAAGCTCCTTGAATTCTTTGAGCCACCTGCTGGCTTAACCGGCTTAAAGGCGCCAAGCCTTTTAGCCCTTTAAGTTAATTACGTAATTTTCTTGGTATGGTTAGGTTTAAATGCCCAAGTTTTCCGACCGTTTTGGGGAAGTTAAAATCGTTAGATTATAATACGATTTTTTCCCTTTTAGGATTTTTGTTTTTAAAAATTATTCCGTTTATTTATTAATGTGGTAAGTAATTTTTCTTTTTTTATACTTATTATATCGGGTCGTATCGAAAAATCCTGTTTTCGCAAACGTATTAACGTTTTTATTTTTACAAAACGTATTATATTGCTAAGTTTTATAATATCTTAAAAGAATTCTTATTTTTATTGCCGTTTTGTCGGCGTGCCCTATAAAACGTATCGTAATTTTGGGAAATACGCCGGCTATATATAATATAGTAATTTTTGTAATTTATTTGGCTTTTCGGAATTTAAGTACAAGAAATTTCTTAATAAGAAAAACCGTTTGTAACGCAAAAAGGAATAAATCTGTAAAACTTTGCGTAATATTGCAAATAAATTAAACCGTTTGCAAAAATAACGAAGATTATTTTGCCGTCATGAAATTAAAATATTTTGTCGTAATATTTAAAGTGCGGAAGCGATAAAAAAATTTAAACGCCTTGAAAAAAAATAAAAATAATTAAAAACTGCCGTTATAATTGTTATATTAACGCAGGCCGCAGCTAACTGGCCTGATATCCCGGTTACTAATTAATCGACCTTTAATTGGGACGCGCCCGTTATTATCAGTAAAAGTTTTTTAATAAGCGTTAGGCGCTAATAAGATTTTTGGCAGGTTTTTAGGTATTTTCGGAATCCGGGTACATTTTTAACTTAATTAGGTATTGGGTAAATCCGTTTTATTTTTGCATATCGAAAATTTTCTTTATTTCATATATTAATTTATTTTTTACTTTTACGTTATTTTATACCGTATATACCTTAATTATATTTATTATTAATTCGAATAAAAAAAATATAAAAAATTAAATAAAATTTAATTTTTAATAAATATTCGAATTAATAATTATTTTTTTAATATTTTTTTAACGATTTTGTAAAAACCGATATATTTAAAATCGAATTTTTTGTTAAATCTTTTTTTTAAATATTATTTGTAACGAAAGAAATTATTTCCCTTTTTTCGAAAATTAATTATTTTAACTTTTTCTGATTATTATATTTATTTACTTAATTTTATACGAATTCCCGTTTTATTTTAATTTTTAAGGTAATTATCGTAATTATTTTAACGTAAAAATTATGTTGATATTAATTAAATTATTATCGCGTATTTTTTATAAATATTTGGAATAAAACCAAAATTTGGGTTTATAGGTATTATTTTAATACTTGTATAATAATTAATATTATAAGTTAATTATGTAATTAATAATTTCTTAACTTTATTATTTTGTCCGTAATTAATATAATTTCGTAAAAGAAATTTAAAATTTAATTTATTCGTTTTATTTATTTATTTTTTTAAGGTTTAAATACGTTAAATAACTTATAATTTAGGCCGATTTATATTATAAGGCTTTATTAAAACTTAAATGCGAATATCGATTGTTTATTTAATATCATTGTTATTAATAATCCGTATATATCAAAAATATATTTAAAAAAATATATGCTAATTATTCGTTATTTATGTTTTCGTAATATGATAAAAAATAAGAAAGTTTCGTAAATCGATCGACAATTACGAAAATACTGTCGTAATATATTTTTATAATTGGATTTTTTGATATAAAAAGTTTAATAATAAAGTTAAATATAATTAAATACCATAATCGTTTTACGACTAATAATAGCTATAATTTTCCGTATAATTTATATCGTTAAGCTTTTATTTTGGCATAAATATTATATTACCGTATAATTTTCTGTACCGTTAATTTTATTTTGGGAAAAAATATATACGTTAAAATCGTTTTAAGGTTTTATAAATCCTTAACTATTTATATAATTAATATTCGTATATTTTTCGTATTAGATTGTTCTGGTATTTCTTTAAAATATATATTTTATTTATTTTTCGGTTTTCCGAAAAATTATTATTATGTTATTAAATTTTTTAATATTTATTATTAGGTATTGCCTAAATTATCGTAATTTATCGTAAGCGTAAATATCTCTTTATAATAATATCAAATATTATATAACTAATTTTAATTAATTTTTCCTTAAGGTTTGGTCGCCGGCTTAAAGTATTTATTTTGCCGTTTTTTAATTTTTTTTTGTAAATAATAACGAAATTAAAGTTCGTTAATTTTTTGCATATTTTAATTATTGTTTTTTAAATTTCTTAATCGTAATAAATCTGGTAAGATTTTAATAATCCGTATAAATTTTAATTTGGTATAAGTTTCTTTTTAAAAAGTACTTAAATTTTTAAAATACCATAATAATAGCTATAAATTCTTTATTCGGAATACCGTAATTAAGTTCGATTCTATTTAATTTGTACGAAAAGAATATAATAAGGTACAGTTTGCCTTAATTATTTTATTATCCGATTATTACGTTTAATACGTAATCCGAAATATTGGTTTTTAATTTAACGGAATAATTTAAATTATATATAATTTATATTAACTTGTTAATAATCGTATCCTTAATATTTTAAAATACTTTTTCTGTATCTGGCGTTTATTTGAAATTTTTTTTCGTAAGATTTATTAAAAATATAGTTATTTTGCTTAAGTTTCGAATAAATTTTTGTAATAATTAACGAATTGAAATAATCTTTATACTTTTTTAATTATTATTAACGTTTGTTATTTTATATTTATAACGATTTTTAAAGGTTTATCTTAATATGTTCTGGGATAATATTATATTCGGGATATTTTATTTTTTATATATAAAATTAACTTTATTCTGTATTAATAAATAATTTTATATTTTGTAAAACTTAAAGAACTTTATAAACGTATCTTATATATACTTTTTTAATTTTCGAAAAAAATAAAAATATTGTTAAAATAGTAAATAACGAAAATGTCGAAATATTTTCGTAATATATAATTTATTATCCGTTAAAAAATTATTAATAAATTTATAAATCCTATGAATATAATGAAATACTTAAATAATCCGAATTTTGTTTTAAAAGTTGTTTTTTTTTATATTTTTTCTTAATCTTAAAAAAATTATATTTATTCTTAAAATCGAATATTATAAATTATTCGGCTTAATAAAATCGGTCTTTTATTTCCGTAATTAAAAATAATAATGTTCGATTTTTAACAGTAATATCGTTCAGTTGCCGATAATTAACCATATAGCGTAATTTCCTATTTCTTTAAGTAAGAAAAATATAAGATATCTTATTGGTAACTTTAAAGTTTAAATTTATCCTTTTTATAGCCGATTTTCTAGGTATTTTTTGAAAATACGTAATTTATTTTTGTTAAGGTTATAAATAAAGTAAAACCTTGTCGAAAATCCGTATTTAAGGATTATCTTAAAATTTTATTTGCTATATTCTGGTAATTTGTATTAAGCTTTTTCTTAAAGAACTATTTGCATTTATAGTATTATAATAACATATTAGTTGGATTTTTTAATTTTTTAAGCTGTTATTTTTATTATTCCAGATTATTATTTAATTTCTTTAATTACGTTTTAATAATAATAACGATATATCGTATTTTTCTTTAATACTTATTTTTTTTATATTTTTTTCCTTTAAATAATAAGGTATTTATTATATCCTTATGCCTATATTCATTATTATTATCGATCGAATATTAAAATCTTAATTTTCTTTTTTTTAATAAGGTATAAGGCGAACCTTATTTGGCCAGTTCCGGCATTAATTAAGATTCCGTACTGGCGTATCTATAATAATTCTAAGATTATATCGTAATTTCCGAATAAAACGATATCGAAATTAACCGTTTAATATCGTCCTTTAATAAAAATTTCGAGGTAATTAATTTCGCATATAATTTTTTTATTATTATAAGCAAATTCTTAATTTTCGGTATTCGTTATTATATAGGGTTTTAACTTATATCTTTATAATAATATAAATTTAATAATTATATTCGGTATAATATAATTTTTGATTAAAGTTCCGTAATTTATTATTACGGTATACCAATATATTTTGATTCGTATATCCAAAGTAATAAGGTTATTAACGTTTTTTATCGTTGCGTTTAAAGCCTTTTTTGGGAATTCCCTTTAATTCCTTCAAGTTTTGTTATTTTGCGGCTTTTTTATAAGTAACTTTTTTTTTAATTTCTGTTCGAATTTGTTAAATTTTATTTATATTTTTATATATAAGGCGTTAAATTATTGCATTTGTCGTTATTATCGGCATATTGTGTTTTCGAACCGTATTAATTGTTCTTAGATTTTTTATAATTTCTTTCTTTATTAAATAAATTGTTTTTTATGTTTACGACTATATCTTATTATGTATTATTTTGGCTGTTGTTTTAAAGATTTTTTGTAAATTAACGTATTTTTTCTTTAATAGCTTTTTTTTCGTAAAGATTTATAATAAATATTAATTGAAAATAAAAGTCCGTAATAACGTTTTAATTATATTTTTTTACCATACGCTGGATTAATTCTTTTTCCGTTTAATAATTATATTATTTATAATAATAAAAAGGGTTTATTTGCGGATATTGCTTTTTTTTAGGTTAATTTTTTATTTCGGCCAATTATTAAATATTTTTAAATTTATAATTTAAAGTTATTAATATTATTATTTATTATTTTTATTATGTCCGGTACGGTTTAAAAAATCGAATTTCTTATAATATATACCGGTAATTCGTACGTAAATGTATTGTTTTTATTTTTCGTAATCGGGATATTCTCGTCGTCGACAGTATATAGCTTATATTTTGCCGCATTTATCGGATGTTCCGGGGCAAAGCTTTTTTATTTAATTCCGGTATTTGTATAATTATTTTTATAATGCTTTTTATTATGTTCGCGATATTTATTAAGTTAACTTTCTGGCTTTTTGTATTTTTCGTCGAATGTCTTATTGTAATAATCTTTATTAGACTTTTAGTTGTAAACCTGTTATATATTTGGCTTAAATTATGTTACTCGCTTTGTTATTGTTTCCTTAATTATTTCTGGATTGTTTTTTCGATGTAAGGGTCCAGTTATTTTGCCGTAACTTCTTGGGTTTTTTATATTTATAAACCTTATATTTTATTTTATTATAATTAAAGTATTTAATTTGGCTTTAATTTTATTTGTAAGTAACGACGAATTCCATAAATCCTAATGCCGTTCTATAAAAAATAAAGGATACGTTTCGTTTTTTCCTTTAATTAAATTTATTATATCCCGAACATAAGTCATATTATTTTTTTTTCTTATTATTTTTTAAACTGACGATTGTTTTATCTTTATTGTTTTTACGATATACCGCTTTAATGTAATTAATTATTTAATCCGAATAATTTTATTTTTTATATTATCTTTTAATTTTTTATAAATTATATCGATAAACATGTTGTTTTCGTCGTTTTTTTATTTTATTTTGGCTGGAAAACTTTTAAAAATTACGGAATATTTAAATATAAGTTTTTTTTTGGAAATTATAGGAATTATTAAGTTATTAATTATGTTTTATCCGGATTACCGAAATTATTACATATTTTATTTTTAAAATTGGTATAACTTAAAAAGATTTCGTTAATAAAATTTTCCTTATTTGTTTTTTTTATTTTTAGGAAATTTTTCATAATAGATTTAAATTAATTAACCGTATTTTCTGTTAAGTATATTTTTATTATTAGGATTATAGCCGCTAAATTATTAAGGTTTAAGAAACAAAGGTAAATTCGCGTTTAAATTAAAAAGGTTTAAAAATTGCTTTTTTTATCGTAAGGTTCTGGTTTTTTAAGTTTTATGCGAACGAAAAAAAGGTTAAGCAGGTGGCATAATCTTAAATTATCGAATTCTTTTTTTAAATTCCCGAATTCGAACTTAAAATTATTAAATAAAGATTTCTTAAATATTAATTAATATTTTAATAATATTAAATATTATTTAAAGTTTAATAGTATTATTAAATAAAAGCTTATAACATATAATAATTAAACGGTTTAACTAATTATTAAATCTTAAATTAACGGATTTATATTAACAGAAATATCGTAAAAATCTAAGTAATAAATATAATAATGTATTACGTTTCGTAATATCAAAAGTGTTTTAAATAACGAAATATTATTACAAATTAAAATTATTTAAATTATGGAATTAATAAACGTATATATTTTTGTTTTGGCTTAAATTATTTAACCGGCTTAAGCCCTTAAGCCCCTTAAGTCCCTTAAGCCATTTGCTGATTTAATCGGCTTAAAGGTGCCAAGCCCTTGAGCCCTTTGAGCTAATCACGTGATCTTCTTGGTATGGTCGGGCTTGAGTGCCCAAGCTCTCCGACCGTTTTGGGGAAGCCAAGATCGTTAGGTCATAACAGGATAGAACGTTATTAGGATCGAATAAAACAAATCAGGTTATTGCAAATCCGGCTCTGATATTTTGAGACGTTATAGTAACTTTAAACGCGTTCTAAAAACCGGCGGAAAGCTTTTCTTTCATAATATAAATATAATAATGTAAAATTTATTTTTCAATATAAAATAAATAAACGCATTTTAAAATAAAAAAAACAAAATACGTCGAAAGGCTAAGACCGAAAAGTTAACCAAATATATAAAATGTAATAATGCTGTTATTAACGTAATACTTTTCGAATTTTATTAAATAATGGCTTTTGTAACCGTCAATGATAAAAAACGTTTCGATTTTTTCGTACGTATTCAGATATATTGATCGAAATACTAAATTTATTTTAAATTTAATTCGTTCGTTATCCAATTACTATTACTTGACTCCATTTTAACCGGTTAATAACAAATATCTGTGGTACCAAGAATTAAAGTAGTTTTTTCGAACCAAAATAATAAATAACGGTAATATTTAATTTTGGGAATTACTAGCTTATATAATTATAATTTAGTCCTTATTCCGCTATTACGTTTAGATAGGCTTTTTTACATTTTTGGATATCAAAATTTATTATACCGATTGTTATAAAACACTTTATTAAAAATCTCGTTTGACCGAAATTATAAGTATTTTCTTTTATAATATCGTATTTTTAATTATAATCCGAATCAACTTAAATTAATTGCGAAATATTTTTTGCATTCTCGCATAATACCTTTTAATAATCGATTTTCTATTTTATAAACGTTTTGAAATTTTTTGGCCGTTTAGGAAAGCTGTATTAGATTAATATAACGAACAATAAAAAAACGATATTTGCAACAAATTTTAACAACACGAGAAGGCATGGTTAAAGAAATAAAATACTTATCGGGAAAAAGAAAAATCTTAAAGGTAAAGACTTCGAAAAAAAGGAGATCGTATTACGATATAACAAGTCGAGGCCTTTGGAAACAGGTGCAATAAGCATAATAGAACCTACAATACGAGTTAGGTAACAAAGTAATTACCGCAAAACTAATAATTATTACCGAATATCAATAAATCTAAAAAAATTCTAATTTTTAGAAAAACAATAATTAATTACCTGTATTGATATTATACTAAAATATATATGCTTATTATTTCCAGAATTTTAACAATTTTAATTTGCAATATTTATTAATATTTATCGTTTATTAAGATATCGTTACCCAAAATACTTTTGGAATTACGAGACGTAACTAATTACAATATCTGTTGCTTATATTCCTATGATTGTGATAGCTAGGCGGTTTAACCAACTATTAAACCTTAGTCGTAAGAGTTTATATTAGCAGGAGTATCGTGAGATGTTGAGTAATAGATACAGTAACGTATTACGTTTCTTAATACCTAGGGTTTCGGAATTATATCGCAAACGATTGCTGTTAATAAATGTTGTAGGCTAATATTATTTAAATTATAAAATTAATACGCGTATATAACTTTCTTAGTCTTGGCTTAATTATTTGTAATTAGTCAGCCGGTAATAATTATAATTATTTAAGATTATCGTTGATTACGGATAATCAGTGGCTTAACAATAATTATTAATACGTAATCTGATGGATGGCTCGTCTTATCCTTTTTAACCGTTTTTTGAGGCCAAAACTTATCGCGTCGTAATACGATTTTTCTTTTCGAAAATTCTTACCTTCAAAATTCTTTTTTTCTCGTTTGATAAATAACCCTTTCCTTTTTTCGTTTTATTCGTTTACGAAAGTAAAAAGCGTTAATTCGTTCGAAAGTTTTACCATAGTATAGCGTAAGGTTTTGTTATTGGACGAATTAAAGGAACAAAAACGTTAAAAATAAGAATAACTGGAGCCGCCGTTATCCCTGCTATGTTAGTGCAGGCCGCGGTCGATTAACTCGATATTCTGGTTATTAACTGGTTAATTGTTAATTCGAACGCGCTCGTCGTTGTCTGTAAAAGGCTTTTAAGAGAGGTTCAGCGCTAATGGGATTTTGGCGAGTTTTTAGGTATTTTCGGAATCTGGATGCCGTTTTATTTAATTACGTACTGAGTAAATATATTTTTGTTTTTTATATTAAATATTTTTTTCAGCTTATAAAATAGTTTGTTTTTTATATTTATGTCGTGTTGTCCCTTGCGTATTACTATGGTATTTGCCGTTAATTCGAATAAAAAAATATGAAAAACTAGATAAAATTGGACCTTAGGTGGGAGTTTTAATTAATATTTATTTTCTAAGATTCTTCGGCTATTTTATTTCGATCGATATATTTGAAATCGAGTTTTTTGCTGCGTTGTTTCATTGGAATATTTTTTAGTCAAATGAATTATTTTTTACTTTTCAAAAGTTAATTTTTTAACCTTTTCTAATTGTAGAATTTATTGATATAGTTATATACGGATTTTGATTCTATGTTTTTCATATAGCTATTTAAGCTATTTTGACGTATGTATTTCTTTAATATTGATTGGATTATTGTTACGTATTTTTTGAAGACTTTTAGAGTAAAACAGAAATTTCCGTGTATTGAAATTTTTCAATGTTTTCGTAATAATTGGTATTATAAGCTACCTAATTATGATATAATTTTCAAATTAATTTTCTAATCGAAATTAATATAATACCCTAATTAAAGTTTTAAAATTTAGTTCGTTTGTTTTATTTATTTATTTTCTTGTAATGTAAAACATTAAATAATTTGTAATTTAGGGCGATCTCTATTATAAGGTCTTGCGAAAAATTAGATGTAAATATTTATCTTCTATTTGAAATAATTTCTATTAATTATCCGTATATACTAAAAATATGTCTGAAAAAATATATGTCATTTGTTAGCCGTCTGTATTCTTATAATATATTAAAAAAGGAGACCATGTTTTGAATCGATTGACGATTACGAATATGCTATCGTAATATATTTCAGCTATAGAATTTTTAAAAAGAAGATGTTTGGTAATAAAATCGAATATAACGAAATATTATAGTTGCTGTACGACTAGTAATAGCTGTTACTTTTTGTAAGGCTTATATGGTTATACTTTAGCCATGTTACAAACGTAGTATCGTCGTCGTATTTTCTGAATTATTGTTTTTATTTTAAAAAAGAAATAGGTGCGTTAATTTTGTTTGAGAGTTTAGTAAATATCTAGATGTCCGTATGGTTAATATTAATATATGTCTCGTACCAAGTCCTTTTGGTATTTTACTGCAACTTATATTTGGTTTATTTTTTGATCCTTTGAGAAATCGCCGTTATTGTGCTAGAATTTCTGATGTATATTAAAAAGTACTGCCCAAATGGTCGTAATTTATTGTGGGCGTAAATATTCTTTTATAATGATATTAAAATTATAAAGACAACTTTAACAAATTTTCTTTCGAGGTTTGATTACTTGCTTAAAATATCGGCTTTAACGTTTTTAAGCCCTTTTTGTACATAATAAGGAAATTAAATTTATTCATTTTTTCGCGTATTTTAATTATCGTTCTGTAAATTCCCTGGTTGTACTAAATCGGGTAAAATTTTAATAATTCCTATAAATCTTAATCTGATATAAGTTTCTTTTTAGAAAATATTTAACTTCATAAAATGCTATAATAACGGCCATAAACCTTTTATTTAGAATATCCTAATTCCAAATCATTCTTTTTAATTTGTATAAAAACACTATAATAAGCGGTAAATTGCCTTAATTATTTCGTTTTCCGATTATTACGTTTAAGACGTAATTAGAAATATCGGTTTTTAATTAACACAACGGGTTAAATCGTATATAATTAGTACTGGTTCGTTAGTAATCGTATTCTTAATATCCTAAAACGCTTTTTTATTTCGAAACATAAGTTAGGGATATAGTTATTCTGCTAAAGTTCCGAATAAATCTTCTGTAATAATTGACGAATCCAAAAATGACTGTATTTTCTTGACCGTAATTGGCGACTGTTATTTTCTAACTATAGAGAATTTCTTAAGGTTTATATAAGAATATCCTGTGGTAATAATATATTCTTGATATTTTATTTTCTGTATATAAAACTGACTTTTTGCTGCGTTAATAAGTAGCTCTGCATTCTGTGAAATTTAAGGAATTTTATAAACGTATTTTATATATGTTTTTTCCGTTTCTAAGAAAATAAGAATATCGTTAATCTAGCAAACGACGAAAATACCGAGGTATTTTCGTAACATATAATTAATCATCCGTTAGAAAGTTATTCATACGTTCGTTAATTTTATTGGTATAATTCAGTATTCAAAAAATCTCTATTTCGTTCTGAAGGCTGTTTTGTATTCGTATGTTTCCTTAATCCTAATAAGGTTATATTTATTTCTGAAAACGAATAGTATACATTATTTGGTGCCGTAAAGTCGGTTTTTTATTTTTATAATGAAGAGTACTGATATTTGATCTTTAATAGTGATGTCGTTTAATTATAAATAGTTAACTATAAGTTCCAATTTTCAGTTTTTTATTTGGTGTAAAAAATATTGAATATTCTGCTGGTAATTTCGAAGGTCGAATCCATCCTTTTTATAACCGATTTTCTAAGTATTTTAAAAAGCCCGCAATTCGTTTCCGCTAAGGTTATAAATATGGTAAAATTTCGTCAAAAACCTTTAAGAATTATTTCATGATTTTATTCGTTATCTTCTGGTAATTTTGTATTAAGCTTTTTCTTTAAAAGTTACTTATATCGATAGTATTATGGTGTCATATTAGTTAATTTTTGATTTTTAGAGCTCTTACTTTAAATCGTTATTCGGTTATTTAAATTTCGCTTTGATGGTATTAATAATATGTCCTATTTTTCTTTGATACCTATTTCTTTTTGTGTTTTGTTTTTTTGGATAATAAGGCTTTTGTCGTATCCTTATACCTGTATTTATCGCTATTTTTGATCGAGTATTAAGATATCCTTTTTTTTCCCTTGTTAATGGAGTATAAAGCAAACCTTACGTGGGTAATCCTAAGATTATATCGTAATTCCTAAATAGAACGATATCGAAATCAACTGTCTGGTATTATTCTTGGACAAGATTCTTAAGGTAATTAATTTCGCGTGTGATTTTCCTATTATAGTAAGCGAATTTCTGACATTCGGCATTCGTAGTTATATAGAGTTTTAACTTCTATCTCCATAGCAGTCTGAACACATTGACTATATCTGGTACAATGTAATTTCCGCCCAGAGTTTCCCAGTCTACTATTACGGTATATTAATACGTTTTAATTCGTATGTCCAAGATAATAGGGTTATTTATGACTTTTATCGTCGCGTTTAAAGCCTTTTTTGACAATTTTTAATTCTTTTAGATTTCGTTATTTTATAGCGTTTTTATAGATACCCTTTTGCTTTTAACATATTTTGATATTTGTTGAACTTTATTTGTATTTCGGTGTTTAGCGCGTTAAGTTGCTATATTAGTCGTTATTGTCGGCGTACTGTTTCTTCGAACTTTATCAGTTGTTCTAGTTTTGCTATAGCTTTTTTTCATATTAAGTAAATTGTTTTTTTATGGTTTCGACCGCATCTTATTATGCGTCGTACTAATTGTCGTTTTAAATTTCGTTTATATATTAACCTATATTTTAATAACTTTTTTTTCGTTAGGCTTTATAAGAAATATTCATTAAGAATAAAAATTTATAACAACTCTTTAATAATATTCTTTCCGTTATATATTAAATTAATTTATTTTGCGTTTGATAATTATATTATTTATAATAACAAAAATGATGTTTTACGAGTATTACTTTTTTCGTGTTAACTTTTTATTTCGGCCATCTAGCGAATATTATTTCTTACCGTTATAAATCGAAAATATAATTATTATTATAGATCGTATTTGCTATATCAGGTTCGGTTCCGAAAATCGATTTCTTTATAATATATACGGGCATTTCTTCCGTAAATATGTTATTTTTATATTTTATAATCGCAATATTCTCGTCGACAATATGTAGCATATATTCTGTCGTATCGATTCAGGGTTCCGAGACAGATTCTTTTGTCCAATTCTAGTATTTTCGTAACCATCCTAATAATTTTTCTTATTATGTTCATCATACTTATTATGCCAATTTCCTCGTTTTGCGTATCCTTTGTTGGATTTTTCGCTATAAGAAAACCGGCACGTACTTAAGCTCAATTATATTAATAGATGTGTTTCCGTTTTTTGAAATTTCTCTGAATTATTTTTCGAGTACGGGTTTTTAGATATCCTGACGGGGTCTTTTAGATATTTTATACCATGTTACTTTGTATTTTCTCTTGTTGATATTAAAATATATGGTTTGGTTCCATTTCGTCTTATAAGTGTCCCTTAGTTGTATAAGTCCTAATTCCGTGCCGTAAAAAGTATTATTTGGCCGAAAAACGATCATACTACTCGTATATCGAATTTTGCAACTATTCTTTTAATACCTTTGATACGTTAAATATATTGTCGATAACCGATTTTACTTATCGTAATAATATAATTTAATAAATAATTAGGCTAATTAAGTTTAAAACGTATTTTTTTTATTTTTAGGCCATCTAAGAAGTTAATTATTGATATTTTTTATTTTTAATTTAATTTAAATATTAATTTAAAGAATGTGCTGTTATAATTAGATATTAGTTATTATGAGCTGACGGTCTTAGCTCTTCACGAACGGTCGGGCTCACAGGGAAAACCAGCTCCGACCTACGCCAAGAAGTCACGTGACCGGCTCAATAAGCTCAAACGCTATCGTTGGCTCAAGGACGTTAAGCCAGTTAAGCCAAGAAAGGGCTTAAAGAGGCTTAAAGGGACTTAATTAACCCAATATTTTTAAGCCAGTCCAAAATATTGGAGCCAAAACAGAATATATATGCTTATTATTTCCATAGTTTAGATAACCTTAGTTTGTAACGTTCATTAATACCAATTATTTGCAATATAATTTTTATATCTTAATATTGAAACACGTAATTAAGTTATCATATGGCTACAATGTTCCACAATATTTCTGCTAAGATAAACACGTATAACTAAGGTTAATAGTTGGTTAAACTGCCTAGCCGTGACCTTAGTCTTCTTTATCATAAGTATTAAATTTATATTTTATCTTTTAAATTTTTAATCATTATTCTGAAAATTTTAGTTAATATTCATATAAATTCTTCGTAATCGTTATATATTTGTAATATTTCCGGTTTTGGTTTCTCGGTTAGCAAAATAACGTACTCTCTTTTATCGAATTAGAACCCAATAACTGATTTTTCTCCAAATCGTCCGATTTCAAATTAAATTTGTATAATAAGCGTAATTTATTATATAAAAAAGTATCTGAAATAGATTTCGCATTAACCTAATTATAACGAGTAAAATATTGCTATATAATTTTCTTAATATCTTTTCAAACTTTAAAGTATCTATAACCTTAATATTTATTTTCTTAATTAACTTCTTAAACGTAAATTCATATCTTTTTCTACGATTTAATATACAAGTAATTTATAATTAATTTTTAAATTATTGGTTCAATAAAATTATTCTTAATATATATATAATAAAGGTTAACAGTATAATAAGTAAAAATAAAATATAATTAATATATTGTAAAATTAACACACTATCAGCAGTATTTATTTCCTGTAAAAATTTTAAATGAATAATTAATAATTTACTTAATACTTTTAATTTTCTTTTTAATAAAAACCTTTATATTCTGACAGATTTCCTGAAAACTTTATTTAATATTTTCTTTAAAAAATACGATACTTTATATTCTTATTCAATTAATTACTAACGAATATTATATTTTTGTATTTTTGTAAATTTTAATAATTCTATTTTTCCATTTCTTTTGTTAATATTCATTACTTATATACGTATATCGACATCTATAATTGCTTATATTTTTTGTTTATTTCAAAACGATTATATAATTTATTAAACGTATTTTTAATTATGAAACCGTTTTAACCGTTAAGCCTTTCGTATAAATACGGTTTTTAATAAACAAATTAAATAAATATATTATCTATAAATTAAGACTAATATTTTCGATATTATTAAAACCGATTAACTTCAATATAATTAGAATTTTCAAAACTTCGATCGTTTTTCAGTTATGGCCTAACGGTCTTGGCTTTCTTGCGGACGGTCGGGCCCACGAAAAAGACAAACCCCGACCACCGCCAAGATGTTACGTAACCAGCTCAAAGGTTTCAAGATGCCAAACACCTTAAACCTCTTACGCCGGCAGAAGAGCTTAAAGGGTTTAACAGGCTTAAGGGTTTAAATTACTTAAATAACTCAAACCAAAACCAAAGTATATACGTTTATTATTTTTATAACCTGAATAACTTTAATTTATAATACAATATCGTTATTTAAAATACTTTTAATAATATGAAACATAATGTAATTATGATGTTTATTACTTAATTTCTTACGATATTCTTATTAATCTAAATTTGTACGACTAGGAATTCAGACTTTTTTAAATCGTTTAACCATTATACCTTTAATATATTATTATCCAGTTTTCGAAATTTTATAATATTAAATATTTACTAAATATTATATTTTTAATGTAAATATATTTTCGGTTTTTTAACTTTAACGTAATTATAAACTTTGAATTAACTTATCAATATTTTTAAAACTTAAAATCTTAATTTACTATTAAAGCTTTACATTTAAATTATTGTTTTTTTAAATATTAATGTCGTGATATTATTAAAGATAATAAATCTTCTTTTTTTATAACTCTGGTTATAGATAATTTATAGTTTTTCACATCTTATCCTTTTTAACAAACAATATACCAATGTTTCTAAAATAATCCAGTATATATTTTAATTTTAAGTACTTTCGAGTAGTTTTCTTAAAATTACCGCTTAACGATGTTCGCACTTAATATTATTATTAGAAAACTTTTATTTTCTTTAATTTTATCGATTGCTTTTGATTTAAAAAACGCTAATCAATTTCTTGGTCCATTTATCACAGTTAATAAAGTAAATATTCGTTAATATTCTTTTTCTATATTTTAACTTCTGGTCCATGTTATAAATAATAATGTAATTACTATTTGTATTATTCTTCACTATTTTAAAGTATATCGTTTTTTGTCGTAATATATTTTGTACTGATTTATAATAAACACTTAGAATAATATCTATTTTATTTATCTTAGATCTCGTTATTAATCTGGTTTTAAAATAGCGGATTACAAGTCGTAATTTTTCAGAAGCTATTAACGCTTAGTTGTCGATTATTAAGATATTCTTTTTTAAAAGCAAGCGTGGTAGCAAAGCCGCATTTGTCAAGATTATACGTATCGACTTTTTAAGTTAATTTCTAATACATCTTATTAAGAACCTTTAATACCTTAATACGTAGTTTATTAGAGTTTTCGACGTACTTTATCTGATATCTTACGAATATTACGAAAAACGGTATTATATTTTTAAATCAATTGAGAAATGCGGAATATCTTTCTTTTATATATGCATATAAATTTTTGTTTTGCGAAGTCTAATTCTAAGAATTACAGGAGGTCGATCATTAAATTTAATATATATATATATATAGATATAATTTATTTAGTATCTTTCGACTAACTTTTATAAAAGAACTATAAATTAAATTAAATATTTATAAATTAAATTTTAAAAACTTTTCGTATTTCGGAAAAGGCTTTTTATAATGTTTAATTAAAAGAAAACTCCCTGGTACTTATTATATAATTACGATTTGAAATATTTCGGAAATTTCGAGCAAATTATTATTTGAGCACTTCAAGGATTTTAAGTGTTACATAAATATATAAATTAATATATTTTGTTATATATTCATTTTTTAAAAACGTATTTGATAATATTTTTCTTTTCTTCGATTAATTAATATTATATTTATGATTATTTCCTTTTATTTTATGATTTTCATATTTTGTATTAGATATATACATTGTTGTATTTGTTTTAAAATGCCGTTTAAATTTCAGTTATTAATACTTTTTTATTTTGACATGTATATTATTTAACGTTTCCTTTATAACATCGCATAAATGATTGAATTCCTTAAATAATCATTCTATTTCATTATTTCCCGTTCAAATTGATTAATGTTTTATAAACGTTTTCATCTATAATAAAATATTTTACTTTATTAGTAAAAAATACCGTTTTTAATAATATCTTCTTGTTTTTTAGAAGATAATTTTTTTAACATATAAATTCATTGATTATACGCTCCTTTATTTGTCTATATTTTAAATCTTTCTAAATATATTAATATATCGTCATATGTTATAAATTAAAATTAACCCTTTCATTTTTGCAAACACAATCTTTATTTAATTTTTATTTTTTAATTTACAATTTTAGCAGTTTTACAGCATGATATAGTAATTACCTAAATCACTTTTATAAAACTTTTAATTTTACGTTTTAATAACTTTATCCTTTCTTTAATTAAATTCTGTTTTGAGGTACTAAAATTTTGTATCATGGTTTTTAATATTAATATTATAGTTTAGATCGAGAAAAACAGATTTTATCTTTATACTAATATATCAAAACTAAAACTATAACTTTTAATGATAATATTTTGTGAAAATATTATTTTCAGTAGAAGCTTCACTTATTCTTTCCTGCTGTTATTCGTCGTTTTTATTAAAACTTTAATCATCGGAATATAGTTTTTTCGATTGATTTTTACTGCTAAATAGTATATGTGATTTTAATTTTTCGTTTAATCCTAAATATTCTTCAAACTTTAATAACGCTCTTTTCTATTAAGTCTTAAGCGATTTTAATATTAACCAGAATTCCGCGGTAATAAAGAATATTCTTATTTAATATTTACAAATTAATGTAAGGATAATTATAGACAAAGATTTAATTTCGAAATTTGTAAATATTTATATCGAGCGGTATTAATGGCTTTATATCTATTATGGTTTCTTATAAATTAAACGATAATAATTAATATAATTACGATATTTCAAAAGTTTAACATGTTATAATGCTGTTCAAATAGTAGATCAATAACTTTTAAGTATAAAAGATAAGCAAAATTACGTTCAGTATATACGTATATATATTACCTTAATAATATAAAGTAATTATACTTAGATATATCGTATACTATTTTTCCTCATTTTAATTCGTATAATGTTATTTAACTACCTCTTTTTATTATTAATAGTTTTACGATAACCATAGTGCTTTTCCTATTTAGGCTATAATATAACGTTTTCTACAAAATATTTTAACTATTTAAATTTAAAAGCTATTTATATTTTTTACTGTTATATCTGTTAATCGATTAAGAAGTTTTAATAGCGGAAAAAAACTTTATATATTTTAGCCTATTTCTGAAATTGTATTTTGATTAAGAATCATTTTGCATATAATATATTGCGATTATAATATTTAATCGAATAACGTTTAATTAAATATTAATAAAAATATAGTTTTTTATCATTTACTAATCGTTTAATTTATTAAAACGGTCAATTGGTTTCTTGTATAATTTCTTAACATCTATATTTCTTTTTTCAAAACTATATTTAATTTCGACATGGAAAATGTTAATTTATATAATTCAATAAAATAATCAAAACTAGGAGATAAATTTATAAAACTATTAATTTATATTCCCTGTATTTTAGCACATGCTTTTAGTGTAAACCCAATTTTATAAATATGGTTTAGAAATCTCGTTGAATTTTTGAAAAATATTTAATTTTTCGATTTAATAACGTCGTTACTTATCACTATTTTTCCAGTTATTATTTTTATAGTATACCTATACTTTACGCTACTACTTACTTAGATCAGGGTTTTTTCGAAGTTGTGTTTGTATAAATTCTTGATTATAAAAATTTTTATTATTTCAGAATTGTAATTAATACTTATCAAAGTTAAAACTCTTCTGAAAGTTTTAAGGGCTTTTTTAATTTACTGTTAACTAAGACCTTAATTAAAGAGTTTATTTTTTCAAAAAAACCCAAGTAAACAGTTTTATTCTAATAATTTAATATATGATATATACCCAATATTAAACAGTAATACTCGAAAATGTTTTAATTTTTTATACGCTTTTATAGGGAAGAATCTCCATAAGTTTTATTATTTTAGCCGTCTTAGGTCGACAACTATTTGACTAGTGAAAAATTTCGATTGTAATCGTAAATATTTAATAGTGTTAGAACTTTTGTACATTAACACTAATTTTGCAAACTTGGAAGAAAGAAAGGTTTTATTTATATTAATAATATGTTCGAATATAACTCGCCGAATCTGGGACAATTTTTTAATATAATTGTATTACGTCCTTAACCTCTTAATACTAACGTCATTTAGATGAAACCAGAATATTTCAGATATTAAATTATAAAATATCTTTTTAACTATACGATAAAAATTTACTATAATTTTAATAACTTTATCAACATAATAATGTTTTGTAGTAGCATTGACGATATTTCAAATATTATTATAATTCTTATAAGTAAAAGTTAAAATAACTGAAATATATTTAAGAAAACGTTTATTAGAGAAATCAAAAGGTTTATAGCAAAATATGGAACAGGTCTTTCGCGGTTTTCCGGCCTAAATACACTTCACAAATCCATGTCGTTTAATATATTTATAAACAATTATTAATTATATATCGCTATTTCTTTTTTTCTCTAAAAGACTAGATATTTCGGCATGTAGTATATAATTCTTCGAATATCTTTTTAATATGAATTTGTAATATTTCTATTAATTTATCCTTCATACTAATTAATATTATGATATTTCTAATTTGTTATATATTAAAAAGAATAATTTTAATTTCCTAGAAAAGTCGAACAACCTTTTTACATCAATTTTATTTTTATTAACATTATTTGAAGAAAGCTTTTTTGGAATAAAGTCTTTTTGCAAGAGGTCTTTTTATCCGAATAAACCTGCCACCGATTTAATCAAGTAAAATCTCGGCTTTTTTGTTAATTAATCGAACGTTTCAGAATATCGAAATAAACATAGATAATATTGCCGTGAATAATACACTAGATTGATTTAAGATAGGCTGTTATTTTTTTATTATTTATATAATATTTCCAAACTTTCCAACTTTTGAATTTAGGTTTGTAAATATTACCGATTTATAAGCGGGTATATTATAAACAGAAACACTTTTTTCTATTTAATATAATATATAATTTTAGTTTAAACTGTGTTTTTTTTTTCTTGATATTATTACGTATTTTTTCAAAAAAGTTCAAATAAAATATATATGCTAGTTTTTCGTAATTAACGTACTTTAAAACGTTATCCTAAAATTTTAACAAACCTTTTATAATCTTTTAAATCAATATATAAAGTTAATTAAAGAGTTTATTTTATCGAAAAAATATAAAAACTTGTAACGGAGTTTTTGTTATTTCGTTATTAAGTTTATTTAAGTGAATAAAATGGTTTATAAGTTTCCTGACTATTTTCTAAGTTAATTATCCGTTGTGATGTAAAGGTTAATTCGCTTTGTCGATATTAAGAGAATAGTAAGTTTTTTTACATCAAATTATAAGATTATTTGATTACTGTTAAATTTATATTTAATGTTAACTTCGATTTTATTATTAAATTAAATGTTGATATTAATAACTGTACTATACAGCTAATATTAACAAAGAAGAAAGAAATACCAAATAATTAATTAATTACATCAGAATTTCGATTATATTTTAAAAGTTGAGCCCTTTTAGAACCTGAAATTCTAAACGAAAACAAGCATTTAATATATTATTAACTTATATTTCTCAACGTACGACAAAACTATAACCTTTCATTCCGCTCCGACATTAATAATAGCATTAATTTTGTTTTTTTAAAAATACCTTTAATAATCAATTTAAGTAACGGAATAAATTCGAATAAATTACATCAGTATATGGATAAAATATTACCTTTTATACCCTTAATATTTATCGACCATAGTTATAATTAATCTCTTGAAGATTTACTGCGGTTTTATAAATGTATAACCGCGAATCCTTTCGTTGTAAGTTTAATTAGTTTCTTAATTCTACGATGCAATACTTTTAATATTTTTACGGCTATAAAGTGTAAGAATGTTATGAAAAATTATGCAAATTTTAATTGATTCCGATTAGGTAATTTCGAATATCTTTTTCGCCTTTTTATAGATTAAAACCTTTTAATATTTTATTAATTGTTTCTTTGTTAATTCACAGTAAATAAAGGTGTTATCAATTTGTATTTTTATTTTGGCATTTCAAAGTAAAAATCCGTTTCATATCAGTTTATAATTATTAAACTTGTTTGTTGAATCGATTCGTGGATATTTTTCATTTTCTCATTAGATCACTTAATAAATTAAATATTAATTAATATAAAAAATAATTATGCTTATAGAC
The DNA here is from genome assembly GCA_004154925.1 of Monosporascus cannonballus. Lineage (NCBI taxonomy): Eukaryota > Fungi > Ascomycota > Sordariomycetes > Xylariales > Monosporascus > Monosporascus cannonballus. Next base: position 61,751 of record QJNS01000725.1, read on the forward strand.
CTTTAATACGTGAGCTTTCTTAAGATATTAGATGCATTAGCTTTTAGTACAGTCGTTTTCAAGATACTTAACTAAAAATAGATTTTTGTAAAATAGGTTTCCGTTATTTATAATAAAGAAAAATATTTTAATTTTAAAATTTGGTTTACTTAATTGTCAGTTTCGGTCTGCTAAGCTTTGAAATTATCGGGATGTAAAATTCGTCCGAGATATTAGAACGGGTAAAATCCTAGTTGATATTAAATCCATATTTTCTTACTTTTTGAAGAATTTCTATTAATGATTATAATATTTTATTTTATTTTTAACATGATTAAATACAATTAAAGAAATTATGTGTTCATTTTAGATCATTTGAAATATACTCTTTTTGTTAATTTTGTAATGTTACAATATCGGTAAAAACTGTATTATATATAAATTGAAGCGATAGATTTTATAATTAAATAAAATCATATAGTAATTAATATCTACGAAATTAAAACCGGTTTGTTTTATATTTGAAAATAGTTTTTATGCCCCCATTACCCCTTGCATCGGCCTTAAAATCCATAAAACCTTTTTTTAAAAATCTTTTACTGTTTTCCGTAATTTTAGTAATTATTTCTATAATTACTCCGTTTATAATAAGATTTAATTTAATTAAAATCGCCAAGTTAAATGTTTATTATATTAATCCATAAATTAATATTTTTATATTAAGCCTACGATGGTTCCTGGCTTTAAGGTACGTACTAGTACAATAACTAGATAAATTTACGATCTTTTACAGGCGTCAAAGCTTTAAATTTGCCGCATTTGAACCATTTTTTAAATTTATAAGGTATTGGTAATTTCAGATATCTAACTACGTTTTGTCGATAAAATAAATTTGAATTTATGATCATGTTATCGAAAAGGTTTAAAGTTTTATTATCGTATCTTTTTTATCTGGCCAAACTTAAAACGAATCGTATTTATTAATCACGTTTGTCCTTTATATTTAATTCTATCCATTTTATTAAAAGGTAATTTTTGATTAATGAAAATACGAATTTATAAGACGTCGTATATACATTTTTGAATTTTATATATAAATTTTAAAGATTTCTCGAATTAATTAATTAATTCCTTTTGCCACGTTTTCGACATGTGTGTTTTTATAGGTAATTGTACTTTGAGATTTACCTTTTCGCACTGTATTATACATTTCAACAGTATAGTTTGAGTAATACTTAAAAATATAATTAGATAAAGGCTGTAAAACGTTGTTTGTAAATATTGTTAATTGAATTTTAATTATCGGTACTTAGTTTGAAGTCTTTAGCTTAAAGAGTTTTATAATATTTTTAATTATATTATCTCAGATTATAGTGTTTTTGAAGATAAATTTAAATGGACTTTTTAAGACACAGTTATTTATTTAATAAAGTAGCTTATTTATTATTTCCGCTTTTATAAACTTATGTTGCCAATATAACCTGCCGACTTATTTAAACCAGTCGATAGCTATAATACCTAACAAACGAAGAGTTAAAAAAGTAAGCGTATTCGCTAATACTATAAAAGAAGCAGATTTATTTAAGATATTTATCGAAAGTCCGTATTTATGTTAATTAAAAAGTTTTATATATTTAATTCTAAAAGACCCATCCTGTTAACCTTGTAAGAATTTGCGAAAAATGTTAAATCAGTTAAATTTGTCTTTTTTAAGTATTTTTATAATAACTTCCGATATTATTTATGTCTGTTTTTAAATTACGTCCGTAATAAATTTTAAAAATTTAATAAACTTACTTAAGTATCGTTCGTGATGCATTTCGTTTTCGTACTTGGGCTTAAATAATCGATAACCGTTGATAAATTTTAACGCTAAAAATAATTCTTTTAGATAATAAGAAATATCGAAACGACTAATAACCTCTATTATACTGCAATTTCTTAAAAGTCAGACAGATTATTCACAAAGTGGTTAAATTGTAGCGAAATTTATTAATTAAAGAAAAGATTTAAGGTTAATATACTTGATAAATTAAAGATGGTATTTATTTATGTAAATATAAAGATATTTAAGGAGGTTAATATTTTCGCTGACACTTTTCAAGTTTTTATAATCGAAATAAAAATATTACGTTTCTTTTTTTTCAGCAAACCCGTTTTTTAAATTAGCATATTACTGGCGGTAAATGCTATACTTGATCGTTTTTAACTTTACGATTAAGATTTGTATTGTTAATTTTAAACCAAGATTCTTTTGTTAATTAATATTACCGAATCTCTAAAACACTTTCAAATAAGGCGCATGCGACATATCGGCTTATTAAGTCGAAAATGTTTTACAATATGTGGTTTATAAACCGGTTTCATTTTTAGGCAAGTAAAATTATAAGCTTTCTATTTTTACTTCTATTTCTGCGTATATTAATAATTTAATTTATATCATGAACTTTATCGGCGGTGCGTTAGCTTTTAATTTAATCAAAATTTTGATAAATACGTTATTAATAAAATACTTTCGTTTTCATAAACCTTTTAAGCCGGTGGTAAATAATTAATCATAATTAATCCTAATTAATTAATTTTTATTGCTTAATTTCAAAAGACCTAAAAGTTATTTTATTAAGTAAAGATTTATAAGAAAGAGGTTATATCCTAAATTATGCTCTTAATTTAAAATATATATATAATAAGCTTATATCTTTAAACTTATATATTTTTAAGCATATAAATTCTCGCAATTTGTTTGCTAAAATTCTAGCTCCGGATAAGATTTCTTACATCTGTCATTTCTAAGTATTTTCTTTAATTAATAATATTTTAAAGTTGTTTTGTTTATTGCCAGTTATTCGTATTATCGTTATCTCATTAAACACAATATGCGTTTTAGTATTTCAATAGCGATAACTGCAATTGTCCGTATATCTCATTAAAACCTTATTTTTTTCGATTGTTAATCTGAAAATCGAAGATTGCTACGGTAATTAACGAAAGCCAATTTGCTTTCCTTAGCAGTTAAATAAAATAGGGTCGGAGAGTTTTAATTTTGATGAATAAGAATAAATATGTTATATTTCGACACAGAAAGGGATTGTCGAATTAAAAAACTTAAAACCATTATATTGCTAATGTTCAACATTAATAACGAGGCTGATAAAAAAACATAATAAGTGGTACTGACCGTCGATAGTGTTGTACTCTAGTGTTGAAATCGTAAAGAAAAAGAGCCCCTTAATATACATACGAGACCAGGAATTTTCGACAAGCCGAAGCTGATTATGACCATAACACCCTTTTCTAATTCAATATTGAATTAAGATTTTAACTGTAAAATATTTTACCTAAATGCATTATTTTAATCCAGTTATTACGTAATTTATAAAACCTTTCTTAATATAAAGTCTTTTTGTATTGAATTAAAGATTAAATTATATTTTATTTCTTTGGATATATAACATTTCTTTTATTTTATATTTGTTATTATTTTCCAATTTTCAACATTTTGTATAACGCGACGTTTTTCGATAATAATTTAATAAGAAAAAATAGAAAGTAAAATGTATTTTGATATTTTTAAATAACAATAATCGATATTTTAATGACGAAATAATTTAGAGGATTTTAAACGGTTGAGGTTTTTTTAATTTTAATTTACTAAATATTTAAGGTTATCTTCTATATTTTCGCAGCGTAAGAAAATTTTACTTTAACAAAATTATGTTTTTAATTTTTTTTTACTTCTAAAATTCAGTCATGTTTTGTTAGAGAAATTATGATTTAATTTCATATATATATCTGAAAAACTTTACATTTTATAATTGAAACCTTTATATTTAAGGCGATAATAACACTTTTTAATATTTTAACAAGAAATTAGTTTAACAGTTAAGGTTTTATATCGTAATGGTATATAGCTGTATAAAAATGGGATTATATTTTTGTAACCCCTGGTGTTATATGTTATTTAAATTGTAAGGCAAGGTTTTGTGCTGTTATCTTGTTAATATGCAATATAATTTCGGAAGTATTATGCTATGATCTAGTTAGGTTGTTTTATGTAATCTTTTACTTAAAAGTGATAATTTGTTAATAATGTGATTTTAATTTTACTTTATTTGATAAACTTAATACTGTATTTGGAAATATAAGGCTTATTTTTGTTAAAAAGAAACATTGTTAGTATTTTAAATTCATTGAAATAAAATTCAACAAATTTATAAATTGACTGTTTTATAGTTATAATTATTTTTAAAAAAGTAGGAAATATTGATATATCTTTATATTCGGTTTTAATAATCATGTTTTTGAACAAAAATAAGTAAATATTAAATTCCAAGTTATAGTATTTTCAGTATGTCGATATCGTGTAATACTTCGTAGCGTTTGTAACTAACTATTTTTGTTTTTTCTAATTGTTGTTATTTTAAGAACTTTTTTAATTATCTGGTCTAATTTTGAGAAATCATTTTTTCTTCTAGCTGTTTTGTAACTTTTTAAAAAATTTCAACATTATATAATAGCCTGTCGTGGAATCTTTTTAAGCATTAACTTTGTTAAATGCTATAAACTTAAATTTTCTTTTGATAAAGCAATTATTTTTTGTAAGTCTTTAAACGTTTAAATCCTTTTTTATTATTTTTTTCTATTTTAAGAATTTCGAACCTGTATTTATAATATAGATATTGGGTTTTTTAGTATTTTATATAATTGCAAAATATTCTTTCCACAACGTTATAATATTATTATATATTGTTGAAGAAGTTTGAAATTTTACTTCTTTTTGCGCTCACAAATATCCACCTCAATATTCTTTTAATATTATATATTTTAAAAATATATTTTAATAAAAAAGATATATACCTTTTTGGAACGGCTAGGCGGTTTAACCAACTATTAAACCTTAGTCGTACGGGTTTATGTTAGCAGGAATATCGTAAACGCCTAAGCAACAAATATAATAACGTATTACGTTTTATAATATTAAAAAGATTCCTTAGGAAATGATATTTTATTACAAACTGGAATTATCTAATTATAAAAATAATAAACGTATATATTTTCGTTTTGGTTTAAGGTATTTAAGCGGCTTAACCCCTTAAGCCCGTTAAGCCCTTTATGTTTTTTTGCCGGCTTAATGGGCTTAAGGTGGTTGGTACCTTAAAACCTTTAAGCCGGTTACGTAACTTTCTGGTGGTAATCGGGGCTTATCTTTTTCGTAGGCCCGACCGTTTGCAAGGAAGCCAAAACCGTTAGGTCATAATACGATCTCCCCCCTTTCAAGATCCTTATCCCTAAACATCAAATCGTTCGTTTGTTGGTCCTGGGATGTCACCTTTTTCTTCTTTATATCCGTCATATCGAGTCGTATTGAAAAATCTCGTTCTTATAAACGTGCTAATAATTTTATTTTTTTTAACATGTATTAAACGTTTTGGTTTCAAGATATCTTCTTATTTTCGTTATAAAAAGGAGGGTATAAAGTGCAAGGTTGTTCGGGGTTCCTTAAAATATGCGCGTTATATCCATTACGGTAGTTCCTGTAATGTTGTTGGTCCCTCAGAAATTGAACATCAAAAACTTCTGGATAAAGAGGATCGTTTAGAACGTAAAAAGGAACAGCCTCGCGAAACACTGCGAACGGCTACCACGTCAGCGCAGGCCGCGGCCGACTGGCCCGACATCCCGACTACTGATTGGTCGACTGTTAACTGGGACGCGCCCGTCGTTATTAGTAAAAGCTCTTCAACAGACGCTAGGTGCCAACAAGGTTCTTGGCAGGTTCCCAGGTATTTTCGGAGTCCGGGTATTTTTTCCATTTGATCTGGTAGTGGGTAAACCTATCGTATTTTCGTAGGTCGAAAAATTTTTCCACCTTATATACTTATTTATCTTTTATTTTTATATCGTTTTATGCGGTATATAGTTTTACTATATTTGCTATTAATTTGAATAAGAAAATATAAAACATTATATGGAATTTATTTTTTAATATAAGTTTTATTTATTAATTATTTTCTGAAATTTTCTTAATGATTTTGTATAACCCGATATATTTCAAATTAAGTTTTTTGCTAAGTCGTTTGGTGTAAATATTTCTATAACGAAGAAAACCATTACCCATTTTTCGAAAATTGGTTTTTTTAATCTTTTTTAATTATAATATTTGTTTATCTGATTTCGTACGAATTCTAATTCTATTTTTATTTCCTAATATAATTATTATAATTATTATAATATAAAACTTTTTTAATATTAATTAACCTGTCGTTACGTTTATTAATATTATTTTAATATTTTGTTAATAACTGGTATTATATGTTAATTATAAATTTAGTAATTTCTTAACTTAATTTTTTTGTTCCTAATTTATATAATATCGAAAGTAATATTCCCATATTTCGTTTATTCGATTTATTTATTTATTTGTTTAACTTTTAAATACCTTAAATAATTTATAATATAAACCGATATATATTATATATATTTATTAATATTTAAAGGCTAATATCGATCTTTTATTTAAATTATATTTTATTAATAATTCGGAAATTTTAAATATATATTTAAAAATATATATAGCCTTTATTCATTATTTATATTCTTGTAATAGAATAAAAAATAAGAAATATTTGTAAATCTGTCGACGATTACGAAAATATAATAATAATATATTCCTATAATTCAAATTTCTGATATAAAAGGTTTGGTAATAAAATCCAATATAATTAAATACCATAATTGCTTTACGATTAATATTGGCTGTAATTTTCTGTATATTTTATATCGTCGAATTTTCATTTTGATATAAATATTGCATTATTGTATAATTGTTGATACCGTTATTTATATCTGAGGAAAAGAATATATACCTGAAAGCAGTATTCGAGTTTTATAAATTCCGGAATATTCGTATAACTGATATTCGTATATTTCTTATATTAAATGTTTTTAGTATTTTTCTCGAATTTATATCTAATCCGTTTTTTGGTTTTTTAAAAAACTATTATTATATCGCTGGATTTTCTGATATATATTAAGAGATACTATACGAATATATTCCAATTTATGGTAAACGCAAAGATATTTCTGTATTACTATCGAAAATTATATAATTAACTTTAATTAATTTTTCTTTACGGTTTAATTGCTTATTTAAGGTTTTTGCTATGTTATTTTCTAAGCTTTTCTTATAAATAATATCAAAATCGAAATTCGCCAATTTTTTCAAGTAATCAAATTATTATTTTGTAAACTTTTAATTATAATAAATCGGGTAATATTTTAATAATTCGTATAAACCTTAATTTAATGCAGGTTTGTATTTAAAAAATAGGTAAATTTCAAAATATAATAATAAAAGTCATAAAATCTTTATTTAATTTATTATAATTTAATTTTGTTCTTTTCACCTGCTATAAAAACATGTTATTAAATATAATTTACCTTAATTATTTCCTTATTCGATTATTACGTTTAACGTTTAATCCGAAATATCTGTTTTTTGCTTAATAGAACGGTTTAAATCGTACATAATTAATAATAGCTCGTTAATAATCGTATTTTTAATATCTTAAAACGTTTTTTCGTATTTTACATTTATTTGAATTTTTCTTTCGTAAAGTCTGTTAAGGATATAATTATTCTATTAAGGTTTTAAATATATTTTCGTAATAATTAATATATCTGAAAAATACCTATATTTTCTTAATTATTATTGGCGTTTATTATTCTACAATTATTACGGTTCTTTAAGGTTTATTTCAATATCTTTTAAATTAATATTATATCTCAAATATTTTATTTCTTTTTTATTAAATTATTTATTTGTATTAACAAATAATCTTACGTTTTGTAAAACTTAAAAAAATTAATAAATATATTTTATGTATATTTTTTCCATCTATAAAGAAATGAAAATATTGTAGAAAAAATTTATAACGAAAATATCGAAATATTTTCGTAATATATAATTTATTATTCGTTAGAAAATTGCCTATACCTTCGTAAATCTTATTAACGTAACCAAATATTTAAATAATTTGTATTTCGTTTCAAAGGTTATTCTTTTTTCGAATTCCTTTTTAATTCTAATATGGTTATATTTATTTTTAAGATTAAATATTATAAACTATTTAAATTTGTGAAATCGGTTTTTATATTTATAAATAAAAATAATAATGTTTAAGTTTTAACGGTAATATCGTTTTATTGTTAATAATTAATTATAAGTCGTAGTTTTCTATTTTTTTAAGTTAAAAAAATATAAGTTATCTTATTACTAATTTCACAGGTCCAATCCATTTTTTTGTAGCCGATATTTTAGGTAATTTTTAAAAATACATAATTCGTTTCTGCTAAGGTTATATATAGGGTAAAATTTCGTGGAAAACCTTTTCTTAATGATTATTTTAAGGTTTTATTCGCTATATCCTTGTAATTTCGTATTGAATTTCTTTTTGAAAAGCTACTTATATTTGTAATACTATAATAACATATTAATAGGATTTTTTAATTGTTAAAGTTATTATTATTTTAAATCGTTATTTAATGATTTTAATTTCGCTTTAATTATAATTATAATAAGTTATATTTGTTTTACTTATTTGTTTTATATTTTATCTCTTTAGGTAATAAGGTTTTTATTATATTTTTATACTTAACTTCGTCATTATTATCGATCGAATATTAAAATCTTAATTTTCTTTTTTTATCTGTTAATAACATATAAAGTCAATTTTATTTAATTAAATCTGTTATTAATCAAAATTTCGTATTATGGTATTTTTATTAATTTTACGATTATGTTATAATGTTTAAATAAAACTATATCGAAATTATTTATTTAATATTGCTTTTTAACACAAATCTCAAGGTAATTAATTTCGCATATAATGTTTCTGTGATCATAAACGAATTAATAATTTTCGGTATTCGCCGTTATATAAGGTTTTGACTTATATTTTTATAATCGTGTAAAATTATTAACTATATTTTGTATAATATAATTCCCATCAAAAATTCCGTAATTTAGTTTTGCGGTGTACTAATATATTTCTATTTATATGTCCACAGTAATAAAATTATTAGTAATTTTTATCTTCCTCTTTACAGCCTTCTTTAGGTATACGTTTTAACCTTTTTACGTTTCGTTATTTTTTGGCTTTTTTATTGGTTTCTTTTTCTTTTTATTTATATTCGAATTTGTTAAATTTTATTTATGTTTTTTATTTAACGCGTTAAGTTGTTATATTGGTCGTTATTGTTAACGTATTATTTTTCGAATTATAATAATTATTTTTAATTATGCTGCAATTCCTTTTTTATTGAATAAATAATTCTTTTATGTTTACGATTATATCTTATTATGCGTTATATTAATTATTCTTTTAAAGGTTTCCTGTAAATTAACGTATTTCTTTAATAACCTTTTTTCATAAAAGTTTATAATAAATGCCATTTAAAAAGAAGAATCTGCAACAGTTTTTTGGTAATATTGTTTTATTATATGTTAAATTAATTCCTTTTCCGTTTAATAAATGTATTATTAATTATAATAAAAAGCGTAGTTTTCTAGGTATTACTTTTTTTAGGCTAGCTTTTTATTTCGGCCAGTTATTAAATATTATTTAGGGTTATAGATCGCAAATATCGATATTATTATTTATTATTTTTATTATTTCCGGTACTGTTTCAAAGATAGAATCCCTTATAATATATATGGGTAACTCGTGCCTAAATATATTATTTCTATTTTTCGGAATTGGGATATTTTCGTCGTTACCATTATATAACATATATTTTGATATATCGATTAGAGATTTCGAAACAAATAATTTCTATTTTATCCTAATATTCGTATAATTATATTTATAATCCTTTTTATTATGTTCATTATATTTATTAACCTAACTTTCCGGCTTTTCGTATTTCCTGCTAAATTCTTCGCTATGAAGGACATAATATATATTTAAGCTAAATTATATTAATAACTTTATTTTAATTTTTTGGCTTTTTTTCTAAATTATCTTTTAATTATTAGTTCTTAGTTATTTCAACTGCACTTTTTAAATATTTTTTACCACGATATTTTATGTCTTATTTTTCTATAATTATAATATTTGGGGTGGTTTCAATTTTTCTTATAAATAACTTTTAATTTGAAAAATTCTAGTTTTATACTGTAAAAATATTATTACGTCGACAAACGTTAATATTAATTATATATCTCGATTTGTTATTATTCTTTCCTTTGATATATTTAATACGTTATACTTATTGTTAATCGTTTATCATGATTATTATAACTATATAATTTATTACATAACAAGGCCGATGAAACTTAAAAAGCTTTTTTTATATTTCTTTTTTCAGGCTGTCGAAAATTTTCACCATTAATATATTTTATTTTGAATTTAACTTAACGGCTAATGAAACTAACGTATTGCCGTACTTAAATCTTAACTTTTTTTATTATAATTAATAGATTTGCATTTCGGCTTTTATTTTTTATTTATTATTTTCAAAACTTTCGTTAATGCTTATTTGAATTATTCGTAATTACCGTAAATTCGCAATATTTTTAAATTTCGTTTTTTAAGTAACAAAATAACGTATTTTTTTATAACGGGCTTAAATTAAAGAGACGTATTTCCGGTAAATTATTCGATCACGAATTTAATTCGTATAATAAAGGTAATAAGTTGAATAGGAAAACACCCGAAATATATTTCGTATTAAGTTAAAAATAATCATAACTTAATTAAAGTTCTGTCGAAAAGTCCTGGGTTAGAAAGCTTAAGGATTTCTTTTTGTTCCTTAACGTTATTTAGCTAAATAACTTAATTCGCTTAAAGTGATTTCTTTATTTCAGAAATTTTCTTTTTTTCCTTAAGCTTTTTATTAGCGTGTTAAAAGGATATCATAAAAGTTTTATTATTTTTTTCAAGTTAAATAATATGTTCGTTTATGGCATTTAGGCGTTATAAAATTTCCTTGCGAAAAAGGCGAAACTTTTTTTTCTTTTTCGGATTCCATTTTAATGTCCGAATAATCAAAAACCTGGCAAATAAGTTGTTTGGGTTATTTCGTAATAAACATAATGTCGGCGATATTGCTTAAGGTTTAAAGATATTATAAAATAAAAATTCATAACATATAATAATTAAACAGTTTAATTATTTATTAATTCTTAGTTATACGGATATATATTAATAAAAATATTATAAAAATCTAAATAATAAATATAATAACGTATTACGTTTTATAACATTAAAAATATTTCAAATAATGATATTTTACTATTATGTGGAATTATTGAATTATGGAAATAATAAATATATATTTTTTCGTTTTAGCTTAAGATACTTAAACGGCTTAACCTCTTAAGTCCGTTAAATCTCTGAAGCTCCTTTGCCGCTTTAAGGGGCTGACAGTACTTGGCACTCTAAAACCTTTGAGCCGGTTACGTAATTTTCTGGTGGTGGTCGGGGCTTGTCTTTTTCGTGGGCCCGACAGTCTGTAAGGAAGCCAAGATCGTTAGGTCATAACAGTTTTATCTTGTTTATTTAAATTTTTTAGTTTCATATACCGGATAAGGCTTATATAATTAAAATCAATATCTAAAAGCCTTTTGATTCGCTAAAAATGATTTTTATCTTTTAAAAATATGAGAAATTGTTAACATCTTTTTGATATAAATCGAGACTTTAAGCTGTGCGGTTTTAACGTTTTAAAATAGGAGGGTATTAAGTTTTACTGTTCCTTTTTGTAATTCGTTTTAGCATAACATTGAAAACGTTACTTAAATCGTTAATGTTTAAAACGTTTATTTTTATCGGCGTTGGGTAATCTTATTTTTAATATTTAGATAATTTTATTTTCAAGTTTTTAAAAAGCTTTTTCAAAGTTTCTTTTAGAAATTCGGATATTCTTTTAAGATATTCCTTCGTACTAAGTTTGATTAATATTTTAATTATAATTTTCTATACTTTACTCAAGTAGAATTTGTAATGAATTTTAAAATCTGCCAAATATAAAAAATGTGTGCTTTGTCTGAAAAATGGTAATTTTTAGTTATTTTTAATTTGAAATTTTACATGAAGATTTGGCTCAAACTAAGAGCAAATCTTAGACAGTTTAGTTTTTAATCATGCTATATATCCTTTACCAGGTGAACGCGGATATTTATATTATCACATATTTAAAATATTCAATAATTTTTCATTTTATGTATTGTTACGGATTCGTAGTAAATAAATATGTCGTCGAGGTATATTAATATAAAACTATTTAAACACCTTCTAAAAGGAAATATAATTAATCGCTGGCAATTTGTAAAGGCATTAGTAACTTTTATAACTATAATCCGATATTCGCAATATCTATATTGCTACACTTCTAATCGACATCTTCTAGATATACAGAGCAGAACAAGGCGATCAGTGCTCGAGCTGACAACGTTCCACTTTTAGTAGTGCAATAGCTAGACTCATTTTCTTCTGTGTCGTAACTCATTTATTATTTTAAAAGCCGTTTTTCACTTTTTTTTTATTTTTGAAGAATAATAGCTCTGTCGAAAATTAAGGACGGTAAATTGTTTCTTTTTACTAGTGTGTGTCTTTGAGATATTTATAAAGATTAATATCGCGATTTGAAGTTTAGAATACCAGCTCTAATAAATAGAGAGAGTTGTAAATACTTGAATAATTATTACAATTGCAATTATTCCGCTAATCTTTTGCGGCTAACGTAACAACTTGGTGCAGCTGCAACATCTAAAAGTATTCGTTTTAAATAACAATATTATTTAGTTCTGAATAACTAAATATATATTAATCAAAGAAATTTTGATTTTATTATATTTTTGTTACTAATCTTACATTTAAGAATTATAAAAATTATACAACTTGCTTTAAACTTTTAAGATTAAATACTTTTTTTAAAATTTCATCACGTATTTGTCTATAATACATTTAATTTTTAAGGTTTATATAATACGTTTTGTAATATTAAAGAGTATATTTGTTTTAGTAAATATTAATTAATCGTATTAATTGTATCGTAATAATTCGTAATTCTTCGATTTATAAGTTTTCCTCTTTAAGTATCATTTTATTATTCTATAAAAACTTCTAAACCTTTCGCACGAAGTCAATGTAGTTTTAAAATATTTATGATATTTTACGAGAAGCATTTTTAATTTTTTTTTAAATCTAAAGCAAATTTCTTTTAGTCTTTTCAAATATTGATTTATTTTCCTATTCGGATAAATATTTATTTACTGGGAATTATATATATAATTTGAATTCGAATTTTTAAAGGATTTAATACTTTTTCGATATTGCTGCAAGAATGAAACAAGATTTTATTTTTGAATTAATTGTATCTTTCAACAACCTGTTTTTATACTAAAGAAAGGGTTTAATATAATTACGTATTTCTCCGATATTTTATATAAGATGTTATATTAATAAGCTTGTCAATACTTTAATTTCGAAAACCTCTGCTGTTTTATAATTAACGTATTTTTTTCATTAAAACGTTCTTTAACTTTTAAATGATTTAAATTATATTTATAATATAATATTTTTTATGTATTTTGAATTTTTTTTCCACTTAATAACCATATAAAAGTAATCGTTTTGTGAGTATAAATTTTAATTTAATGTTTTTCAACTGATGAAATTAAACGTAAAAACTAGCGAAAAGTTAATCTTATGTTTACAAATTAATAATAAATGCAAAATATTTAAAAGTAAGATAAATATCTTTACGATATAACTTTTCAATTTCGTTCGGATTCAGGGTATATATAATAAAACACAACATATTTTGATTGTCGAGAAATTTTTGCATTTTGAAAATTTTAATTTAGTTTTGTAAAACCTTTTTTATTTTACTTTAGTTAAATTCTTTTTTATCTTTAAAATAAACGATGTAGTCTTTCTCGTGACAAATTAAAATATATAATAGATCGTAAACACTTATTAAACGTGTTTTTAAGTATGTCGTATATATAAAAATAGCTAAAGTTCAAAGCATATGTGAGAATACAGTCTGTATAAGGAGGAGTCTGGTAGCTAACTAGTCACCGATCAGCTACCGATCCACTTACTAGTATAAATCCACCAGATAGCAGCTAGTAGAAAACGCCAGATAGAAGTAAACTAATACACTTACTTCTTGGAATACGTTCTGCGACTAATCGGAGATCACCTCACCATAGCTCATAGCTGTCCATTATCTTATAGCATAATTATTTATAAATTTTAATACTTAGTTGAAATTGGCTGTATTTATTATGTATTTTGTATTTCGATATATCGAAATTACAAAAGCATTTTAACGTTATAACTATCTTAAAAACGGTTTGTTGTAAAGAATTTTTGTAAACTTTAACCTTAAAATCCTAATAAATACGATAATTTTCGTACTTTGAAATGTGGTTTCGAATTTAGATAATTATAATAGCAATAAACCTTCGCTGGAAAAATTTCGAAATTACTTTTTTCTCTTCTTTTTTACTTTACTATTTATTTCGTTATTTAGCCGCTTTCGCTTTTATAAAAAATTTTAAAAGGTTTTTTCTCTTTTTATAATTTCTTTCGACGAAAAGACGATATTCAATTCTAAAATATCTTTTTTGGTCGGAGTTAAAATATATTGTATTAAATTCACTCTTTTTAGGCTTTTTCTAAGCGCTATTCGTTTTTTAAAAACCTTTTTTTTCATTTGGTTATTTAAGTTTTCATTATTACTTTATTTGTTAATTTCTCTTCATAACACCGATTAAAAATACGTCGATTAGTAATAATATTTTATCGATATATTTTTCAATATATCCAGTGTTTACCATTATATATAATCCATTTAGGATTTAAAGCTTGAAGTCGCTATTATAACGCTAAAATGATACGTATTTTTGAATGTTGGAAACTGTTATTAAGCTACGACATTCGATTATAAACCGATATATTATTTTCAGTTGGCAAAAAAGTAGAAATTGTTCAATTACACGTCATATTTCAGTTAGAGATTTAAATAATATTCTTATTTTTTTAAAAACAGAGTTGGTATTTTACTAAATATATAGTGAATTATATTTAAAACCTCGTTGGGATAATTTTGGAAATAATTATTTTATAAAAAGGTTACGTTATAAAAAAATTTTAATAAGTAATTAAGAAATTATTATTATTGTTTAATAATATTTTATTACAACGCTTTTCTAAACCATAAAATAAAATTTAGTTTAAATGAAGAAATCCTTTACGTCTATAAATTTAAGGTAAACTTTAAAGAAAGTTCATTTATAAGGTTTAAAATTTAGCATTTTATAAATTTTTAAAAAGAAAAACTATATTTTCGCGTCATTATATTATACCTAATAATAGTAAGATTTATGCTTCTTATTATTAAACGAATTTAAGCTTATCTTTTTTTAAGATTCGGACTTTTAAGATATATATTCTTTCTTCGAATATTACCTTTTTAATTTTCTTTTTTTATCCGATTTTATATACTTTTTTAGATCTGGTAAACTTTTACTCTTAGTTGATGAAATCTATTATTGAATAAAAAATATTTTCGTAAAATTAAAATGTTATCGATACCAGGCTATCGATTAAGCCAAGGAATCCTTTAAAAAGAGGTAAATTAATTCATTTAGTTATTAATATTATTCCAAGTCACAATAAGAGATTAATATATTGTTTAATTTTAAATATTATTTAAAAGTATTGTTAATATTAAGTTTAACAACATTTATATTTTAGTTAACCAATGAATTATTTGTTCATCATTAATTAAAAAGTTATTGAATTCAAACGAATTTTTTATATATCTTTCTACAAGTATAAGTAATATACAAATAAAATCATAATTTGTAGACAATAATAAGACGGAAAATAATTTATCGGTTTTGTTGGTAAAAGAGATTTAGTCATTTTTTCTGTAAATAGAAAATGTTATTTCTAATTAACAATATAAGTTATGAATTTAAAATTGAAATTAAAGAAGTAGTGTGTCACGTATTTTGGTTAAAGTATATAAATTACTTCGATTACTTAAAAGGATTATAAGCCTTTCGCCGATATCTAGCCGTGAGGTACTCGCGGAAAGTTTTAAAAATGTCTTCTTGAAATAAAAAACATTGCTTTGGTAATATATAACGGGATATAACTAAAATACAAAAACCATTTAAGATGGATAAATATTTATCTCGATTTATAAATATAGAAATTTTAGAAAAACGGGGATGACGTTATAATTTAACAACCTTAAACTTTAATTAACGGTTAAACATATTAAAAAACGATTTTCGAATTAAATCTAAATAGCTACAGAATTAGCTTAAAAACTTTAAATACTTTTATTAATTCGAAAGCTTTAAGCTAGTTAGAAGCTTAAGCATTAAAAACAATTTCAATATATTCCTTTAAACACAGGTTTTTAAATGAATATAAATAAGCTAAATTCAAAATAACATATATATATATGTCATCTTTATAATTTAAATAATATTAATTCGTTATATAATTTCATTACTTAAAATAGTTTTAGTATTTTAAAACTTAACTAAATTGCTTTTTGTATAAAATTTCACGATACTTTTTCTAATGTAAACCCGTACAACTAAAGTTTAATAATATGCTAAAATTTTAAACGTTATTGTTTTAAATCTTAAAAAACATTATCACACAATTTCAAAACTTAAATTTCTATTTTATTTCTTTTATATTTCGTTCGGTCTTTCTTTATTTTGGCGTTGTTTTCTTTATTAAAGACTTAAAGTGTTTATAATTATATTATCCTTTAAATATTTTAGATTAAATCTGGACTTATTTATTTCAAATTGAATATAATATTCTGAAAATATTTTCCACAATTTCAATTTTTTTAATTTTATTTTTACTGCCAATTATCGATTATTGTTGTAAGATAAAAACGATAAAGGGTATAAATAATAACTATTAATTAAGTATCTATATATTAAGTGTGACGGCTTTGCGGTTTGACTAACTGTTAAATCTAAGTCGTATAGGTTTATATTAATAAGCGTAACGTGGAAATCTGACTAATAAATATAGTAAAGTATTACGTTTCGTAATACCAAGGGAGTTTTAGATAACGATAGGTTTTGCAAACGAGTAGTATTAACAAATATTGTAAACTAAAATTATTTACAATATGAAAATAATAAACGTGTATATTTTTATTTTATTACTTTTATTAATTCTTATTTAATTAAATTTTATTAGGCAGTTATTTAGTATTAATCGTTTGTACTTATTAAAGTTTTGTTAACCAGTGGTTACGTAACTTATAATAATGTAGTTTTTTAATCTTAGTTTAACCTTTTTTGCAGGCTAAATCCGGTTGAATCGTAATATCATTTTCTTTTTTCCTAAAATCTTGCCTCTAAGATTATGTTTTCCTTAGTAAATATTGCCTATTTTGTAAAATATCGGTTCTCAATATTAAAAGTTGCCGCCAAGTTCCATTTTTAATTATTTGTTGGCAAAACCTGCTTTTTAGTTTTGATAAATTCAGCTATGAAATTACGTTATGTTTTTTGTATTTTTTAAACCTTAAAAATGCGAAATAATGGAAAATATTTCAAAATATAAGGATTGTACAAAGCTCGAATATATTTATACTGGAACCGGCATTCTTCTTTTATTTTTGGAAACTATCCGTATTAAAAATTTATGTTTAGAAAAAAAAGAGGTTTTTATAAAAGACCGTTTGTTCAAAGTGTAAAAATGTTATTAATAAAAAATAAACGAAGTTATTATGGGTTTAATACGCATCCGAAAACAGAAGTTTTTTTCGTTTGAAAAAATAAAAATAATATAAAGGAAGTTATAATAGTTAAAAGAATTAGAGAAATAACAGGGCCAACAATAAATTCATGGCGAGGTTTCTATAGTCGTATTAATTTTTTTCGTTAGTTCTGTCAATTGGTCCGGTATCGGCGATGCCGACTGGTCAGTTAAAAACGTTAACTGTGACGCGATTATTTTTAGCGCTTCCATTATTGCCGGTAAAAGTTTTTTAATGAGCCTTGGACATTAATAATGTATTGGGCGAGTTTCTAGATATTCCCGGAATCCGGGCGCTTTTTCTATTTAATCAGATACTGCGCAAATCTGTTTTTTATGTCAAATATTCTTTTTATTCCGTATATTCTATAATCCTTTGTTATTACGTCGTTTTGCGCCGTATGTACTCTTATAATATCCGTTATTAACTCAAGTAAAAGAATATGAAAAATGAATAAGATCTAACTTTTAGTGAAAGTTCAAATTAGTAATTGTTTTTTGAAATTTTTTAGCGATTTTGCATAGACCGATATATTTGAAATCAAATTTTTTGGTAAGTTTTTAGATTTTAATATTTTTGGTAACAACGTAAACTGTTTCCCTTTTTTCATAAGTTAATTTTTTAACCGGCTTTTATTATAATGCTTGTTTATCTGAGTTTGTACTAATTTTATTTCTTGTTTTATATCTTAATGCAGTTATTTAAATTAATTTGATATAACAATTATTTTGACAGTAATTGGATCGTCGCTACGTATTTTCTTATAAATATCTCAGGTAAAACCAAAATTTGCGGATATTAAAATTGTTTTGATATTTTCTTAATAGGTGTTATTATAAGCCAATTATAGAATTAGTAGTTTTTCATGCTAATTATTTTATTTATAGTTAATATAATTTCGGCAGTAAAATTTTGAAGTTTAATTTATTTATTCGGTTTGTCCGTTTGTTTGTACTTTAAAATCCTTGGATAATTTATAATTTAGATTAAGATATAGCATAAGTCTTTTCCAGAATTTAAATGTAAATCTTAAGGCTTTTTTTAAAATAATATGTATTAGAAATCAGTATATATTAAAACTATACTTAATAAAGATATATACTATTTCTTCCGCGTTTATGTCCATATAATGTAACAAAAATAAAGAAATATTATAAACTGATCAATAATTAATAAAGTATTATTATAATATATTTCTATAGTGGGACTATTTGATATAAGAAATTTGTCAATAAAATCGAATATAACTAAATTTTATAATCGGTTTGTAATTAATCAGGGCTGTAATTTTCTATAATACCTATATCGTCGAGCCTTTATTTTAGCCCAAATATTGTATCGCTATATAGTTTTCTATACTGTTAACTTTATTTTAAAAAATCGGTAAGTTCTTTATAATTTTTCTAAGGTTTTATAAATCACTGGATGTTTAAGTAGTTAATATTTATGTATTTTTCATATCAGATTTAACTGGTATTTCTTTAGAACTTGTATTTTATCTATTTTTTTAGTTTTCTAGAAATGCAAGAATGCAGGTCCTATGTGTTACGACCCAACGGGCTACGGCGTCTACAAGCGGTCTCCGACAAACACAAGCCAAGAAAACAGAGTAGGTCAAATTATGTAATAGATCACCGACTTACTTATGGTAAGCTAGTAAATAGGCACAGGATATATACGTTTGTTATTTTTATAGTTTAAATCACATAAACTTATAATATTTATTAATATTAATCATTTATAATAGAGTTTTAGCATTTTTAATATTAAAAAGCGTAATATATTAATATGTTTAATATTTAAAGTGTTAAGATATTTTATTAATATAAATCCGTACCACTAATATTTAATAATTAATTAAACTGTTTAGACGTTATATAATATAGGTTTTGATTTAATAATACCGTTAAATTTTGAGCAATATCGCTGATATTATATTTACTAACAAGCGGCCCGAATAGCCCATTTAACAGGTTCTTAATAGCTCGAATACCTGAATAAAATTCGAAAAAGAAAAAAATAAGTTTGTCTTTTTCGCAAAAATGTTCTTCGACGCCTATATGCCATACACGAACGTATTCTTTAGCTTGGAAAGGATAACATTAATCTTACGACGTTCCTTAAGCCGTCTAAAAAAAGTCGAAAAAGGGCTTTCGAAACCGGAAAACCTTTTCAATTAAAAAAGGTTATTTAGCTGAACTTTATTAAGGAATTAGAAAAGGTTCTTAAAACCTTTACGCTAAAGTATTTCGACGGAATTTCGATAAAGTTATAATCATTTTTAACTTAATATCGAATATATTTAGATATTCTTCTATTCGATTTATTAGGCTAATTATACGAATTAAATTCGGAATCATACGATTGACCAGAAAGGCAATTATTTTGTTCGAATCCGTTATGAAAATATTGATTATCTTATTATTCGAAAAACGAAATTTGTAAATAATATAAATATATAATAATTACGAATAAATTAAATAAATATTAACGAAAGTTTTCTAAATAATAAAGGAGAAAATAAAGGCCAAAGTGCAGATTTAATAAATACGATAATGGAGATTAGTATATAATTTCGATAACACGTTCGTTTAATTAGTTTTTAAGTTGAATTAACAATAAAACTTGTTAATAGCTAAAGTTTTCGATAATTCAAAAAAGGAATTATAAAAAAGGGTTTTAAAGCTTAATCGGCCTAATTATTTATCGAATGATATCTTTATAATAATTAACATTAATAATCGATATTACGCTAAAGGTATTAAAAGTAGTAAAGGAAAAAGTAATAATAAATCCTGATATACGACTAATATCAGTGCTTTTCGACGCGATAATACTTTTTTACGGTACGGAATTAGAACTTATGGAATTAAAAATTACTTATTGGAAAAACTGCAGCGAAATTAAATGCTTTGATTATAATAAAATGGGACACTAAATGACATAATACAAAGTACTTAAAAATCCCCGTTAAGATAACTGAAAACCCGTACCAGAAAAATAATCTAAAGAACACCAAAAAAACGGAAATAAACTTATTAACATAATTCGGCTTAAGTACGTATCAGGTCCACGACAGCGAAAAATCTAATAAGGGATACGAAAAGCTAAAAGGTTAATTTGATAAGCATTACGATTATAATAAGAAAAGTTATAGGATGGTTACGAAAATACTAGGATTAAATAAAAAAGAGTGGTCGTAAAATCTTTAATCGATACGGCAAAATGTATATTAGATATTGTTAATAGCGAAAATATTCCGATTACGAAAAATGAAAACAGTATATTTACGGACGAATTATTTGCATATATTATAAGAGATTTGATTTTCCAAACCGAATCGAAAATAATAAGAACGATAAATAATGGTATCGATATTTTCGATTTATAACTCTAAAAGATATTTACCAATTAATCGAGGTAAAAGGCTGGCTTAAAAAAAAGCGATGTTCGCTGGAAAACATTTTTTGTTATTACGAATAATATAATTATTAAACGGAACAACGTTAATCTAGCATATAATAAAAAGATATTGCTAAAAGGTTATTACCAATTGCCATTTTCAGTTAGCATTTATTACTAACCTTAACTAAAAAAAAGATAATTAAGAAAAGAAATACGTTAGATTACAGGCCAATTCTGAAACGATAATTAATACGACATATAATAAGATACGCTTAAAACTATAAAAAAGTAATTTACCTAATAAGGAAAAGGTTTACAACCAAATTAAAAATAACTGATATAATTCGAAAAGACAATACGCTAGCAATAACGACAAGTATAGCAACTTAACCCGTTATATATAGAAATATAGACAAAGTTCGATAAATTCGAAAAGGACTTAAAAATATCATTTATAAAATAATTACAAAATAACAAAACCCAGGAAAATTAGAAGAAATTGTTTAAAAAGGCTTTAAACGTAAGAATAAAAGGCGTTAATAACGGTATTATATTGGATATACGAATTAAAACATAATAAGATATGGTAATAACGGTTTACGAAACTTTATGCACATATTATATTACATCAGATATTATTAATAGATTTAAACTATTATAGGAATATATATTAAGACTTTATATAACAAGAATGCCAAATATTAAGAGTTGGCTTTCGATAATGGGAATTTTATATGCAAAATTAAGTATTTCGAGATTTTTTTAAAAAACGTTACCAGATAATTAATTTCGATATCGTTTTACTTAGAAATTACTATACAATTTTAGAATTACTATATATATGCTAGTACAGAATTTCAATTTGAAACAGGGCTAATTAGATGAGGGTTACTCTATACCTTATTGATAGATAAAAAATTAAAATGTTAAAATTCGATCGAAAATAACGATAAATGTAGGTATAAAAATACTACAAAAACCGTATTATCTAAAAGAATAAAATATAAAGAAATAGTGAAAAAAGATAGAATGTAACGTTATGATTATTAAAAGGGAATTAAAGGAAGCAAATAATAACATAAAGCAGTAACACTAAAAATCAGAATATCTGATTAATATATTTTTATAATATTACCGATATAAGCGACGTTTCAAAAAAAGAATTAATACGAAATTACTAGAACATAACGAATATGATTATGAAATAGTTTTTAAGAAAAGATCCTTAATAAAGGTTTACCTTATTTATAAATTTAACGGAAATAAATTACGCACTTTTAAAGATTATGTAAAAAGTGGATTACAAAAAAAATGTATTCGACTTTCGAGGTTACCAACAGATTATCCCTTATTTTTTTTACTAAAGGAAAACGAAAAATAGAAATTTGTAATTAAGTATTAATAATTAAACGATATTATTATCTTTAATAGCAATAATAAAAAACCAATTTTCTAGAGCTTAATGCTTTGCGGTATTTAACTTTAAAGATAAATATAAGCTTATTAAAACTGTTAAAAAATACCCATAAAAATTAGTATTTAAAATAAATTGCGTATTATTTAAGTATTTAGTTATGTTAATAAGATTAACGAACTTATTGTTAATCTTTTAATAAATAATTACCTATATATTACGAAAATATTTCGATACTTTCGTTATTTACTATTTTAACGATATTTTGGATTTTTTAAAAAGAGCAAAAACAAATATAAAATACGTTTATCAAATTTCTTAACTTTTAAAACACGTAAGGTTATTTATTAACGAAAAAAAAAAGTTAATTCCACGTAAAGAAAATGGAACGACTAAGATATATTATTACTTTAAAATATATTAAAATAAACCTTAAAAAATGATTATAATTACGGAATAATAAATGCTCACCATGGGTAAAAAAGTACAGATATTTTTTAAAATCGCTGTAAGGGGCTGCATACGCAGTAGCTAAGGATATGGGCCACAACATGTCTATTGAGAAATCTAGAGAACAGCTAAGAAGATGTATGGGAGCAGCTAGCTATATATACGGGAGCCACGAGATTAGCGTTACGCTAATCCCTCCACTAGGGCCCTTGGCCCGGGACAATTGCCAATTATTATAGGAAATTTATTCGAAATTTTAGCAAAATAACGATATTCCTAACGAATCTTACGAAAAGAAATTCAAATAAACGTCTGAAATAAAAAAGGCGTTGCAAAATATTAAGAATATGATTACCAACAAACTAATACTGATAATATATAATCCAACCTATCCGGTTAAATTAAAAATCAATATTTCGAATTGCGCATTAAGTATAATAATCGGATAATAAAACAATTAAAACAAATTACATCTTATTATATTCTTTTCTTGCAAATTTAAAAAAAGCTAAGTTTAATTACGGTATTCTAAATAAGGAAATTACAATTATTATCATAGTATTCCGAAAATTCAGATGTTTTTTAAACAGAAATATATATCAAATCAAGATTTATACGAATTATTAAAATCTTACCGGTTTTACTGTAACCAAAATATTTATAAACGATAATCAAGGTACGCAAAAAAATAACAAATTTTAATTTCGTTATTATTAATAAAAAGGGCTTAGAAAACGTCAAAACCGGTATTTTAAACAAATATCCAAATTTCGAAAAAGATTATTTAAAATTAACCACATAATTTTTAATATTACTTTAAAAAGATATTTACGTCCGCGATAAATTGCGATTACTCGGGCAATACTTAACAATATGTGTTAGAAAGTCCAGCAGTACAACGACAATCATTTACGAAACCAAAAAAGGGACAAAATACAGGTCATAAAGAAATACCAAAAGGATTTAGTACGAAACATATTCGAACATCAATTACATAGATCTCCAGAAATCTATAAAACCTTAAAACAGCTTTAACGCATATATTCCATTTTCAAAATAAAATTAATAATACAAAAAATAAACTAGCAATACGATATTTACGGCAGAACAAAAGTTCAACGACATAAGCTATACGAAAAATTACTATTATTATTAATCGCAAAACGATTTTAATATTTAATTATATTTAACTTTATTTTTAAATTCTTTATATTAAAAAATCCAATTATGGAAATATATTACGACAGCATTTTGTAATCGAAAATCGAGTTAAAAATCTTTCGTGTTTCGTATTATATTACGAAAATATAAACGCCGAATAAATAATATATATTCCTTTCGGATACATGTTTACCATTTACGCATTACTAATATAAATTATTTTAAATAAAGGATTAATATTTGAATCTAAAATTTAGCAAAGCTTTATTACATGTTTCGGCCTAAATCACTAATTATTTAGCGCTTTTAAATTATGGATAGATAAATAAATAAAACAAATAAACCTAACTTAAAATTTTTACTTCCGGTATTACATTAATTACAAATAAAATAATTAAGTTAAGAAATTATTAATCGCATATAACGGCTAGGCGGTTTAACCAACTATTAAACCTTAGTTAAACGGGTTTATATAAGCAGGAATATCGTGGGAATCTGAACAATAAATATAGTAACGTATTACGTCTCGTAATACCAAAAATGCCTTAAATAACAAATTATTATTATAAGCTGGTATTATTTAAATTATGAGAATAATAAACATATATATCTTAATCCGGCTTAATAATTTACTATTAATAAATTAATAATCCGGCTTGTTAGCTTATTACCAATAAGTTAATAATCCGGGTTACTGGCTTACCACCAGTAAATTGGTAATTTATTACGTAATTTGCCTTACCACGCATTTGTAATTGGGTCCCGGTAAACCGTTTCTGGAAACCCTATCTTGCTAGGTTATAATACGATTTTCTTTTTCCACAAATTTTGCTCTTAAGATTTTTCTTTTCTTTCGATAAGCTTTATGCATTTTAATATATTTTCCGGTATTTTTAAACGTTGTTTTTGCAAATCCGAATAACGATTTACCTTAGTTAACTTAATTAACCTTAAAGACTTTGACGTAATGCTTTGTTTTTTTTTGTTTTTCTCGACAACTTAATTGCCAGATAATAAACGGGGTTCTTCGTTATAATGAATGTGTTCGTCGAGGTCGCTTATATAATGGAATAAGAATTTTTATTTCCATAATTAATTGTTATATTATAAAGTCGAAAAAGTTAGAAAAGAAAATGTTTACGGTCGAAAAAGCTTTATCCGAAACTTTGCCGCGTTTTTCTTATATATGTTGTTAACGCCAGTATTATTAATCTCAGTGTGCGAAATCTATTAATCGTGCTTTTTAGTATTTGGACGATTTTAACCATTTTACGTAATTAGAATTGGAATTTATAATCGATGTGCAAGCTTTAGGTAAAATGGATATTATTAATTGGAATATTATGGACCAAAGGTTCCTTTTTATGGATTTTGTGGATTGGAATGCTATTATTTCGAGTAGTTCCGTCCTTATTTATAAAAGTTTTTTAATAGGCGTTAGGCGCTAATAAAAATTTTAACGAGTTCTTAGATGTTTTCGGAATCCGGGCACTTTTTCCATTTAATTAAATACTAGGTAAATACGTTTATTTTCGTATGTCGCGGATTTTTTCCATTTTGTATATTCGTTCGTTTTTTACTTTTACGTCGTTTTATACCGTATATTTTTTAATTATATCTCTTATTAATTCGAATAAAAAAACGTAAAAAATTAAATAGAATTTAACATTTGGTAAAAGGTCTAATTAATAATTATTTTCTAAGATTTTCTTTATAATCTTATATGGATCGACATATTTACAATCGAATTTTTTGTTAGGTTATTTTATTTAACGTGGTATTTTTAATAATAAAAGACTATTTCATCCTTTTCGAAAATTAATCCTTTTAACCTTTTTTAATTGTAACATTTATTTATTTGATTTTGTAAGAATTTTAATTTTCTTTTTATTTTTTTATATAAGTATTATAATTATTCTCTTAAAGATTATTTTAATATTAATCAAACTGTCATAACGTATTTTTTATATCTTCTTAAAATAAAACCAAAATTTGCATTTATTAATATTATTTTGATATTTTTGTAATAATTAGTATTATAAGTTAACTGGGCAATAAGTAATTTCTTAACCGAGTTTTTTATATATAATTAATATAATATCGTAGGTAACCTTTTAAAGTTTAATGTATTTATTTTCTTTCTTTATTCATTTAAGATTTAAATATGTTAGATAATTTAACATTTGTGGCGATTTGTGCCATTAGGCCTTATTAAAATTTTAATATAAATATCCATCCTTAATTTAAGATAATTTTCATAAGTAATCCGTATACGTTAAAAATATATTTAAAAAGAATATATATTTTTTGTGCGGCGTTTATATTCTTATAATATAGTAGAAAATAAGAAGGTTTCGTAAATTGATTAAATGTTACGAAAGTATTATCGTAATATATTTTTGTAATTATATTTTTTGACATAAAATATTTAGTAATAAAATCGAATGTAATTAAATATTATAGTTATTCTGCAATTAGTAATAGGTATAATTCTTTGTATTGTTTATATCGTTAATTCTTTATTTTGGCGTAAATTTCGTATTATTTTTTAACTTTTTATCCCGTTAATTCTTATATAAAAAAAAGATATATGCGTTAAAACCGTTTTAGGGTTTTGTAAATTTCTGGATATCCGTATAACTAATATTTGTATATTTTTCGTACTAAATTTCTTTACTATTTTTTAAAAACTTATATTTTATTCGTCTTTTGGTCTTTTAGAAAACCCTTATTATATTATTAAATTTTCTAGTACATATTAATGATTATTACTCGAAGTATTGTAATTTGTTATAAGCCTAAATATTTTTCTGTAAGAATATCGAAAATTATATAGCTAATTGTAACTAATTTCTTTTCGAAATTTAGTTATTTATTTAAGGTATTTGCTTTACCAGTTTTTAAATTTTTCCAAAAGATAATAACAAAGTCGAAGTTCGCCAATTTTTCAGTATAACGAAATTGTCGTCCGGTAAGCTTTTTGGTTGTAATAAATCGGGTAACATTTTAATAATCTATATAAATTTTATTTTGGTACAAATTTGACTTTAAAGAATATTTCAATTTTCGAAATTCCATAATAATGGCCATATACTTTTATTAAAAATACCGTAATTAAGTTCAACCTCTTTTAATTTATAAAAAAAATAATAAAGTATAATTTGCCTTCATGATTTTATTATTTAATTATTACATTTAACACGTAATCTAAAATATTAGTCTTTAATTTAACGAAACGGTTTAAATCATATATAATTAATATTATCTTGTTAATAATTATATCCTTAATGTTTTAAAATATTTTTTCCGTATTTAATACTTATTTGAACTTTCTTTTTCGTAAGGTTCGTTAATGATATAATTATTTTGCTAAAGTTTCGAATAAATTTCTTATAATAATTGTCGAATTTAAGGAGTACTTATAGTTTTTAATTATTATTAATGTTTGCCATTTTATAACTATAGCGATTTTCTTAAACTTTATTTAAATATTTATTCAGCTAATAATATATTCCAAATATTTTGAGTATGTTTTTTGAATTTTTAAAAACTTAAAAATATTATCAATATAACAAGTACCGAAAATATCAAGGTATTTTCGTAATATATAATTCATTATCCGTTAAAGGGTTACCGAAATATTCGTAAACTATATTTATATAAGTAAATATTCAAATAACCCGGATTTCGCTTTAAAAAATAGTTTTTTGTTTATATATTTTTTGATTTTAATAAGCTTATATTTATCTTAGAAATCAAATATATTAAATTATTTGGTTTGGTAAAATCGGTTTTATATTTCCCTAATTGAAAATAATAATATTCGAGTTTTAATAATAATATCGTTTAATTGTCTGTATTTAATTATAAATCGTAATTTTTAATTTTTTAAGTACGAAAAATATCAGATATTTTGCTGGTAATTTCGAAAGTTAAATCCATCCTTTTAATAATTAGTTTTCTAAGTATTTTCTAAAAATACGTAATTCGTTTTCGTTAAAGTTACAAGTAAGATAAAACTTCGTCGAAGATCCTTTTTTAAAAATTATCTTATAATCTTATTTACTATATTGTAATAGTTTTATATTAAACTCCCTTTTAAAAGCTACTTATATTTATAATATTATGGTAGCATATTAATTAAACTTTTTAATTTTTAGGGCTGTTATTATTCTAAATCGTTATTTAGTTATTTTAATTTCGTTCTTATAATAATAATATTACGTCGTATTTGTTTTTAATATTCGTTTTTTTTTATATTTTATCTTTTTAGGTAGTTCAGCTTTTGTCATATTCTTATGCCTGCATTCGTTACTATTATCGATCGAATATTAAGATCTTAATTGTTTTTTTCGTTCATTAATAAGGAATAAAATAAATTTTATTTGGCCAGTTTTATTACTAATTAAAATTACTTACCGGCGTATTTATAATAATTCCAAAATTATATTATAATTTTTAAACAAAACGATATCGAAATTAATTATCTGGTATTGTTTTCAGATAAAAACCTCGAAATGATTAATTTTACGCCTAAATTTTCCGTTATCGTAAGCAAATTCTTAATTTTCGGTATTCGTTATTATATAAGATTTTAATTTGTATTTCTATAGCAATTTAAGATTATTAACTATATTCGATATAATATAATTTCCGCTTAAAGTTCCGTAATTTATTAACACGATATACTAGTACTTTCCGATTCGTATATCTAAGGTAATAAAGTTATTAATAGTTTTTATTATTGCGTTTAAAGCCTTTTATAAAACCTTTTTTTACTTTCTGTAGGTTTTGTTATCTTATGGCTTTTTTATAGATAATCCTTTTTTTTATCTTTTATTCGAATTTATTAAGCCTTATCCGCGTTTTTTATTTTACGCGTTAAGTTGCTATTTTTATCGTTATTGCCGGCGTATTATCCTTTCGAATTGTATTAATTATTGCAGGTTTTGCTGTAATTTTCCTTCTTATTAAGTAAACTTTTTTTATAATTATAATTGTATCTTATTATGGATAAATTTAATTATTGTTTTATTTTCTTTTTGAAAATTAAGGTATATTTTACTGGCCTTTTTTTCGTAAGGTTGTATAATAAATACTAAATAAATATAAATATTTATAATAATTTTCAGATACTGTTTTTTTATTGTGCGTTGGATCAACCTTTTTCCGTTTAATGGCTATATTATTGAAAATAATAGAAAAGGTTCTTTTGCGGGTATTACTTTCCGTCGAGCTAATTTTTTATTTCGGCCAGTTACTAAATATTTTTTGGGGTTATGGTTCAAAATTATCGATATTATTATTTATTGTTTTTATTATTTCCGGTAAGGTTTAGAAAATCGAATTCTAAATAATATATTCCAGTAATACGTTCGTAAATATATTGTTTTTATTTTTCGTAACCGGGATATTCTCGTTAGTGACAATATATGGTATATATTTTGCTATATCGATTTAAAGTTTTAAGATAAATACCTTTTATCTATTTTTAACATTGGCATTATTATCCTTATAATACTTTTTGTTATATCTATGATATCTGTTAAAATTGCTTTCTCGTTTTTTGCCTTCTTTATTAATTTTTCTGTTATGGGGGACCTGGTATGTACTTAAGCTACATTATATTAATATATTTGTTTCGGTCCTTTTAAGTTTCTCTAAATTATTCTTTTGATATAGGGTTTCAATTATTTTGATAAGGCTTTTTAGGTACTTTGTATTATGTTACCTTATGTTCCATTTTGTTATAATTATAATACTTGGTCTGGTTGCAATTCTTTTTATGCGTAACCTTTAGTTTCATAAATCTTAGTTCTATGTTGTAAAAAGTGTTATTACGTCGAAAAACGCTAATATTAACTATATATCGACGTTTGTTAGTATTTTTTCTTTTAATAATTTTAATACGTTGTACGTATTATCGACCGTCAATTTTAATTGTTATAACGATATAATCCAATAAATAATTTGACCAATTAAGTTTAAAGGATTTTTTGCATTTTTTTAAGTCGTCGAAAAACTTAGTTATTAATAATTTTTATTTTTAATTTACCCTAACGGCTAACTGAATTAACGTATTACTGTAACTACATATTAATATTTTTTTCTTATAATTTTTAGATTTATATTTCGACTTTTACTTTTTCGTTGGTTATTTTAAAAGTTTTCGTTAATATTTATTTAATTTATTCGTAATTTTTATAAATCCATATTATATTTAGGTTTCGTTTTTCGATTAATAAAAAAACATATTTTTTATAATGGGCTTAAACTAAATAATTACGCGTTTAATATGTTATTTAATTACGAATTTAATTTGTTTAATAAGTGTAAACAGTGGGATAAGAAAATACCTAAAGTATATTTTGTATTAAATTAAAAACAATTATAGCTTAATTAAGGTTCCGGCACAGACTTTTGGCTTAAAAGGATTAAAAATCTTCTTTAATCTCTTAGTAAAACTTCGCTAAAAAACTTGGCTTATTCGAAAGGACTTTTTAATTTTATAAACTTTTCTTTTTTCCTTAAGCGTTTAATAAGTAATTTAAAGATATATCGTAACATTATTATTGTTTTTCTTAAGCTAAATAATGTGTTCGTTTATAATATCTAAATATCAAAAAACTTTTTTTTAAGAAAAATAAGGTTTCTCTTTTTTTTTCTTAGATTTCATTCCAGTATTCGGGTAATCAAAAATATGGTAAATGAGTTATTCGAGTTAATTGCTGGTAAATATAACGTTAATCGATATTATTTAAAGTTTAACGATATGATTAAATAAAGATTTATAACGTATAACAGTTAAACGGTTTAATTAATTATTAAATCTTAATTATATAAATTTATATTAATAGAATTATTATAAAAACGTAAGTAATAAATATAATAACGTAATACGTTACGTAATATTAAGGTTACCTTAAATAACGAATTACTACTATAAATTAATATTATTTAAATAATAAAAATAATAAATATATATATCTTAATCCGGCTTATTAATTTACTACCAGTAAATTAGTAATCCGGCTTACTGGCTTATTATTAATAAGTTGGTAATCCGGCTCACTGGCTTACCACCAGTAAATTGGTAATCCATCACGTAACCTGGCCTACTACGCACTTGTAGTTGGGTCCCGGGAGACCGTTTCTGGAGACCGTGGCTTGCTGGGTTATGACATCGTATAACTAGCCTATAACACTAGTTATTAGGAAAGTATCAAAATTATACCTACGAAAGTGAATTTGATTTTATTTCAAAAGTTTATAAAAATATATATAATAACGGTCCAATTAATATTAAAATAATTCGTATATCGAAATAATTATAATAATTATATTAAAAAATAAAATCATAATTAAAATTTATATCTCACCAGATAAACAGATACTATACTTAGCAAAAATTAAAAGAACTAGCTATCGAAAAAAAGGAAAATAATTTTTTTAATTACAAAAAACATCTAAATCCAACGGCCTAATAAAGAATTCTATTTCAAGTATATCGGTTTATATAAAATCGTTAAGAATATCTTAAAAAACAATTACTAACTAGAACTTTTAGCAAAAGTCAAATTCTATCCAATTTTTTATATTTTCTTGTTCAGGTTATTAACAAGTATTATTAACATATATAAAACATGAAATAATATAAAAATAAAAAACCAACTAGTATACAAAATGAAAAGGATGTTCGATATGCAGAAATAAAACGGATTTACCTAATATCTAATTAAGTAAAAAAAGCACTCGAACTCCGAAAATATCTAGAAACCCGTTAAAGGTCTTATTGGTTCCTAACGCCTACTAAAGAACTTTCACCAACAACGACGGAATCACTCGAAATAATAATATTCTAATTTATAAGATCTAAAGAAAAAAAACCTTTATTTACCGCATTTTAATTAATAACGTTTATTTTACGCGAAGTTTATATTTCGACCACAGATTCCGATTCCAAATAAGTAAAATTATTGGATTCGTCTAAAGATTTTAAAGCTCGGTTAACAAATTTGACACTTTTAAATTGATAATATTAACGTTATTACCGTATATAAGAAAATCGCGCCAAAGATTTGATTAAGGCCTTTTTAGCGCCAATTCCTTTCCTTTAATCGACAAACCTCGGCGATATAACGATTAATCATAGATATGTGAGAATACAGCCCTTATGAAGATAAGGCTGATAGCCGACCAGCTACCGATCAGCTACCGACCCATTTACTAATATAAATCCACCATCTAGCAGCTAATAGAAAAGGCTAGATAAAAGTCATCTAATATATTTATTTCTTGAAAATTACTTTACGATTAGTTGGAAGTTACCTTATGCAGTTTATAGCTATTTATTATTTTATAATTTTTTTATTTTTATTATGAAGGGTAACGTAATAACTATTGAAAACAAAAGTTACTAACTGCAAAACCAACTTAAGTTATTCATCGAAAAAATCGTCGATCGGAACTTAACCGATAAACGATCGATTACGGTGCGAAAATAGGCGAAAAGGCGTATAATCAAACTTTAACGGGCAAAGAGCTACGGTTCCCGGGATTCCAAATTACTTTATATATATCATAAAAATATATTCCAATAATAATTAATTAAACGGTCCGAAAACGGGCGCAATATAACGACCGTATTCCGACGTTCAAAATAAAGAAAAATTAAGCCCTTTAATAATAACTAGAATTTGAAAATTATTCGTTAATAAAATAAATAATATTTAGAATTATTTTGATAATTAACCTAATAACATATAATAATATAAATTAAATAAATATCTCGTTATAATTTCTCGAAACCTTTTAAACGTATGTGAATTTAAAAAAATGAATAAAGTTTATTACGTAAATTTATGCCAAAAAGCTAAAGCAAAATGCTTTTACTTATATTCAATAGATTATGAGCTATATAAACGTTTTTATTACAAACGTTTGGTGATTATACTGCGTTATGTTTAATTATTTTAATTACGAAAAGAAATTAAACATCAAAAACTCATACATTTTATCGAGAAAAATTACGTAAATCTTAACTTTTTCGATAACAATTTTTAAACATAATTTATAGAATTGCATTAACGGTCCGATTAATTATTATTAAATTTTAGATTAAATAAAGGTTCTTAATTTATAACACAAAATTAATAAACGTTCTTAATCTAGAAAATGATCGAAATAATAAACGTTATATTTTTAAGTACTTTTATAAATTAATATTAAGGTTACAAAATATTTTATTACGAAAAAGCGATAAATTAAAACGAATGAATAATGTAATAAATAAGGTAAAATATTATTAAGGCCTTTAGAAAAAGGCAAAAAAAACTGATTATTTTCCATTAAAAATATTAATAAAGAAAAATAATCTTATTTTAACATTTTCGAGAGCAGCTTTTTCAAAGCAAATTAAAAATGCCGTATAAAAATAATAAGAATTACGGGTATATTTATATTCGAAAAGCAAATAATCGCCGATTTAATTCCGATTAAAAAAAGCCGTAAAATTTAATACCTATAATTTTACAAGGGCTTACTTAAGTATTATAATTATAAAAAACCAAATTATAAAAACGTAAATTACAAAATCAAAAGAAAATAGGAAGACCTTATTATTTTAACCATATAAAAACCAATTTGCGAAAGCCGTATAAAACGTTATAATATATAATGATAAATTAAATTAATCTTTAAACGCAAACCTAAAAGAAAGACTGGGTTAAGTATATTCGTCTAGTCTATTTCGGCTAATAATTATAAAACGGTCGGAATAATACCGGTTGTAAAATGAATTATTTATTAAAATAAATATAAGGAATATCATAGTATAAGTAACTATAAATACCGTAATATAAATAAATACCGTAGGCAGAAAAATAAAGAAAAAACTTAATTTCTAATTAATTTCCATAAATATTCTTGGCTTTATTGGCATTAACGATACGTATATTAAATATTATAAAACTTACGAAACTCTTATTAATATAATAAATAATTATAAAAACGAATAGAAATTTAAATAAATTTATTTTTTAATATGCCGTAATTAGAAAACGCCCAATTTCTTATCATTTAAATCAAAAATAAATAAACTCAGAGTTTTATTGAATATAATTATATATTAATACTTATAAAGATTACTACAAAAAGCTAATAAAAAAATTCGCAAATTTAATAATTTCCGGTAAGCAAATTTATATTATTAATTTAATAAACCTAACCGAAACATTAGATATTCCGGAATTCGAAAGAAATCAAAAATAAAAAATAACCGATTTCCTTACCTATTTAAACAATTTCCGGCAAATATGTTATAAAAAAAACAACCAAAAAATTATTTTCATTATTAAGGCCAAATTATGTCATAAATGTAATCCTAGTAGAAATACTTTTGTTTAACTTAATTTATTTTATTTCGAAAATTCAAAAAGAGGTGTTCGATAATTATATTCGAAAAAACCTAAAAATAAGCCGGATACGTTAATCAAAAATAGACATAAAGGTATTAATATTCTTAACATTTAAAAAAAATAATAATTTCCGATTATATATTAATTATAAGAAATTAAATTAGATAACGATAAAAAACCGATATTTTTACTTTGAATTTCAAAAATAATAAATTATTTAAAATTAATTAAAATACTTTCGAATATTAAATTTAAAGATATTTATTATTATGCCAGGATTAAAGAAATAATTATTAAAAACCGTTTTCAAAACATATCATAGATAATTTAAATATACGGTTATATTATTTGGCCTTAGTAATACGTTAAATACGTTTTAAGCTTATATATATATAAATTTAATTCAATAAATTAATTATATATATCTAGTGTACTTAAATAATATAATTATTTATTCAAATAAGAAAAGCAATATACCAAATATTTATAACTAATTTATAAACGATTCTTATTATATTAATTATTAATTAAAACGTTTTAATAAAATTTTTTAAAATAAATTTGAACTTTTTACAGTATATAATTAATATCGATAATTTAAAAATAAACCGTTAACGGTTTAATATAATCGAAATATAATTAAACTTAAAATTAATTTATAATATTTAAATATTTTCAAAAGTTTTAAATTTCTATCGGAACTTTATCGCTTATTATTTATATATTATCGAACTTATTTTTAGACTTTCAAAAAAGGTATAAAACAAAAATAAAATAATAAAATTCCGGTAATTCGAAAAGGTTACAAAAATATCCCGAAATTTAAAAAATAGCTTGTGATCGGCGATTATCTTCCGATATTGCAATAACGTAAAAAGTATTAAGATTAAAACGGATATTTCGGTAAAAACTATATTAGGGATATTATTATGAAAATACGAAAAATATTAACGACTAATTATATACTAATTATAAAAATTAAATGCAATCGAGAAATAATAAATTACAAGGTAATAAAAATTATTAACGATTATAAAAAACTAAAAATATTAATAGTAATACCTTAAAAGTACGGAAAAACATTTCTTAATATTCACCGATTATATAACGTTAAAGGACATAATAAAGGCGTTAACGCGTAAACTTAAAAAAGCTTAGCCCGATAAATTTACCGTTTTATGTAAATTGATTTTGAAATCTAATACCGACCGAACGCCACCACTTCGACAAATAAGTTATTTAAACGCCCGGATTATATATTACGGAAAGTCGCGTATAAAAACGTACTTTTTACGTTATTTAAGGAATTGGGATTTACGAATAATATATTAAAAAAAGTATAAAAAACGATTACATATATATAACGCGATTTAAAGTATTATAAAATGGTAAAAGGTCTTATAAAAATAACGCAAAATTCGTTCGTTATAAAATTCCGAAATAAATTGTAAATAACAAAAATTTAAATAATTATTATCCGTATAAAAAAACGAAAAACCTTTATTATAAAATTATAGAAAGTTTTCGAAAAAGAAAAACAATAAGAAATTATATATTTGCCAAATTTATGATTTGGAAATAATAATATAAACGCCAATCATACTAATAACGTAATTAATAATTAAATAATAATAATTACAAGTTACGACGGTATTATAATTGGACTTTAAAAAGTTTAAAAAAAACGAAATTAATACTAAAGTTATTATTTATAACTAATACGTATTACGTTTTTTAGCAAAAAAATTATTTAAGGATAAAATAATATTTTAATTAAAGGTTTCCCGGTAATTTTATAATCAGGTTCGAAAAATATAAACTAAAAACTTAAATATTATAAAATTAATACGGATAATTAAACGCCAAGCCGCAATAAAAAAATATTTCCTAAATTAAAATAAGGTTTTATATTATCGGAATAAATTCGTAATCCTGTTATAACGCATTTTACGAAAATAATTGATTAACTAATATTAAATTTATTCAAGGGCAAGATATATAAAATATATCCGTAAGCTAAGATTAATAACTAGAAATTTTTATAAGGAAAATATGGCGAATAACATCCGAAAATATATCAAAAAATATCCGAATTATCAAAATACAATAAATTTACGTTACAAACTATATAAATAATTATAGCCTTTATTATTATTTAAGTAATTTTTTAAAAGGTTTTGTTAAATTTTATTACGATATTTCCCAAAAGCCTACGTTTAAACGGGTTAAAATATAATATAATCCTGGTAATCGTTAACTACTTTATAAAATTAAAATTATTTATTTTTAAGGTTAAAACCTTAATTATAACCAAATTAGCTTAACTGCTTTACGATAAGGTTAAATACAAATTCGGTACGCTAACCAAAATTATTAATAATAAAAATAAATGATTAACGAATTAATTTTAAACAAAATGTTATAAGGAACGAAAAATAAAGCGGCAAATATTAACCGTTTATTATCCGTGAACCGATAAGTAAACGAAACGTATTTATTAGGTTTTAAAATATTATTTCCGTAATTACGTTAATAAGTATTACAATAACTAAATAAAATTATTACGAAATATAAAATCCGTATATAATAATACATAAAACGCGTTTATTAGCCGTTTTCCGTTCGAAGCCCTATATGGGTATTATTTAAGAATAATAAAATATTTTTTACAATAATGTAAAAAAATAGATAGAAAAAGCTAAAAAAACGTTTTGAAAAAATAACGGTTATTCGTTAAGTAATATACGAACATTAGGAAAAAAATAACGGTAGCCCAAAAAAAGTATTATAATTAACGTTATACGACTATAGAATTTTAATTAAGGCAATAAATAAATTTATCGATTAAAAATTTTAAGTTCAAAAATAAAATATTTATATTTATTTATATCCGAGTTACGATTAAGAAGTAAATAGGTTTTTAGGCATGTAAAGTAATTTTTTTTACTAAATTCCAATAAATACATAATATATCTTTAATACTTTTATTAAAATCATAATATAACTGGAAACCGGGCGACGTTTAAATAACGTTGCCGGATTTAATAAATGAATAAAAAAATAAGTAATAAAGGATATTATTCGTTACCGAGATAACCGAGAATAATTGTTATGACCTAACTGCTTGGCGCAACCAGAAACGGTCAAGAAGGGAGTGAGGGCGCTCCAAATCACGTGATCGCCAGGATCGCTGGCGAGTTCAGCGAGTCTTGGATCGCTAGAATCGCTAGCGAATCCTGCAAATCATAGGATTAAAAAAATTTACGCTTAAGTATAATACGTTTATTATTTCCATAATTTAAGTAACCTTAGCGTATAATAATAATTCGTTATCTAAAATACCTTTAGTCTTCTAAGACATAATACGATTATTATATTTATTACTTAGATTTTTACGATGTTTCTGCTAATATAAATTCGTACGATTAAGGTTTAATAGTTAGTTAAACTTTTTAACCGTTATACGTTATAAGCTTTTATTTAGTAGTACCGTTAGACTTTAAGTAACATTGATTAACGTTATATTTACCAGCAAACAATTCGCAAAGCCTATTTACCAAGTTCTTAATTACTCGAATACTGAAATAAAATCCGAAAAGGAAAAAAAAAAGCTTTATCTTTTTTGCAAAAAAGTTTTTCGATAATTAGATATTATAAACGAATATATTATTTAACTATAGAAAAACAATAATAACCTTATAATGGTTTTTAAGCCGCCTATAAAAAACTTGAAAAAAAAAGGAAAAGCTTTCGAAACCGGAAATCCCTATTAAGCAAGCCAGGTTATTTAGCTAAATTTTACCAAGGAACTAAGAAAAATCCTTAAGCTTTTTAAGGCAGAACTTTTCGACGAAACCTCGATTAAGTTATAATTGTTTTTAACTTAATATCGAACATATTTCGGATATTTTCTTATTCGACTAATTACGCTTATTATATAAGTAAAATTTACAGTCAAACGATTTATTAAAAACGCAATTATTTAGTTTCTGGTCGTTATGAGAAAATATATTACACTATTAATCGAAAAACGAAACCCAGAAATGCTACGAATTTATAATAATTACGAATAATTCGAATGAATGTTAAAAAGAATTTTCGAAATAATAAATGAAAAAATAAAAGCCGAAATATAAGTCTAATAATTACGATAAAAAAGATTAACATTTAGTTACGGTAGTACGTTAATTTAATTAGCCGCCAAGTTAAATTAGAGATAAAAAACATTAATGATCAAATTTTCGACGGCTTAAAAAAAGTACAGAAAAAGTTTTTTAAGTTTAATCGGCCTAATTATTTATCGAATTATATCGTTATAGCAATTAAGATTAACGACCGATAATACGCTTGGCCTATTAAAGGCATTAAAAAAAAGAACGATAATAAGCCCCGATATACAGCTAATACTAACGTTTTTCAACGTAATAACGTTTTTTACGGCATAAAATTAGGACTTATAAAGTTAGGAATTACCTATAAAAAGAATTAAAGCCAGATCAAATATTATAATTATAATAAAATAGAACATAAGATAGCGTAATGTAAAATATTTAAGAAGCCTTATTAAAATAATTGAAAACTTATACCCGAAGGATAATTTAAAAAAAGTCAAAAAAACGGAAAAAAACCTATTAACATAATTCGGCTTAACTACGTACCAGGTCCCCTATGATAAAAGGTCCAATAAGGACTATCGCAATAAGAAATTGGATAAAAAATGCGAAAAACGAAAAAGCTGACTTAATAAATATTGCGAATATAATAAGAAGTAATATAAAAATAATTACGAGAATACCAGAATTAAATAGAAACGATTTATTCCGGAACGCTTAATTGATACGGCAAAATGCATACCATATATTGTCGACGACGCGAATATCTCAATTACGAAAAAGGAGAATAGAATATTTACGTACGAATTACCCGTATATATTATATAGGATTCGATTTTCCAAACTATACCGAAAATAACAAAAACGATAAATAATAGTATTAATATTTTCGATCCATAGCTCCAGAAAATGTTCTGTAATCGGCCGAAGCAAAGAACTGGTT
This sequence comes from Monosporascus cannonballus, assembly GCA_004154925.1. Lineage (NCBI taxonomy): Eukaryota > Fungi > Ascomycota > Sordariomycetes > Xylariales > Monosporascus > Monosporascus cannonballus. Next base: position 101,450 of record QJNS01000725.1, read on the forward strand.
TAAAAGAAAATAATACCTACAGAAAGACCTTTTTTATTATTTTTAATAATACGATTATTAAATAGAAAAGAAGTTAATTTAGCGTTTAGTAAAAGAATACTACTAAAAGGTTATTACGGATTTTTATTTCAATTAGCATTTATTACGAACCCTAACGAAAAAAAATTATTAAGGAAAAAATACGTTAATTTACAAAAGGTATTTCAAACGACGGCCAAAATAACGCAAAATAAGATACAATCGTAAAAATAAACAAATAATTTATTCAATAAAGAAAGAAATTAAAATAAAACCTAAATTAATTAATAAAGCTTAAAAGAATAATATGCCGACAATAACGACAAATATAACAACTTACAATACTAAATAAAGAAATATAAATAAAACTTAACAAATTCGAATAAGAATTAAAAAAGAGATTATTTATAAAAAAGCCGCAGATTAACGAAACCCAAAGGAATTAAAGGAAATTTTTAAGAAAGGCTTTAAACGTAACGATAAAAACTATTAATAATTTTATTACTTTAGATATACGAATTAAAACGTATTATTATACCGAAATAATAAATTGCAAAATTTTAGATAAAAATTATATTGCACCAGATATAATTAATATGTTCAAATTATTATAGAGATATAAGTTAAAAACTTATATATTGACGAATATCAAAAATCAGGAATTTGTTTACGATAACGGGAAAATTATACGCGAAATTAATTATTTCGAGATTTTTATTCAAAAACAATATTAAATAATTAATTTCAATATCGTTTTATATGGAAATTACGATATAATCTTAAGATTACTATGGATATATTAATACTAAATTTTAATTAACCGTAAAATTAACTAAATAAAATTTATTTTACTTTTTGTTAATAAACGAAAAAAAGAAAAATTAAAATCTTAATACTCGGCCGATAATGACGACAAATATAGGCATAAAAATAGAATAAAATCTTTATTGCTTAAAAGGATAAAATATAAAAAAAAACGGGCATCAAAAAAATACGACGTATCGTAATTATTATTAAACCTATATTAAACTAATTAAATAACGATCTAAAATAATAATATTTCCAAAAATCAACATATTTTAATTAATATATTATTATATTACCACAAACACAAATAACGTTTTAGCAAAAAACTTAATATGAAATCATTAAAACATAATAAATAAAATTATAAGATAATTATTAAAAAAAATCTTTAACGAAGTTTTACTTTATTTATAATCTTAACGAAAATAAATTACGTATTTTCAAAAAATATCTAAAACTTCGGTTATAAAAAAGATAGATTTAATTATCGAAGTTATTAGCAAAATATGTTATGTTTTTTATATCGTAAAAAAATAAAAAATTGCAATTTGAAATTAATTATCGTTAATTAAAGGATATTATTATTAAGGATTAAATATTATTACCCTTAATTACGGAAATAAAAAACTAACTTTACGGAATTAAATGGTATATAATATTCGATTTTAAAAATAAATATAACTTTATTTAAAGCAAGAAAATATACAAATAAAAAATAATTTTTAAAACGAAATACGAATTATTTAAATATTTAATTATATTAATAAGATTTATAAACGCATTAATAATTTTCTAATAAATATTTAATTATATATTACGAAAATACGTTAATATTTTCCTTATATATTATTTCGAAAATCTATTTATTTTTTAAAGATAAAGATATATAAGCATAATACGTTTATAAAGTATTTTAAATTTTATAAAACGTAAAATTATTTGTTAATACAAAAAGAATTAATTTTATAAACAAAAATTAAAATATTTAAGATATATTATTACTTTCGGATATATTACGATAAAACTTTAAAAAACAGTTATAATTATAAAATAACAAACGTTAATAATAATTAAAAAAGTACAGGAAATTTTTAAATTCTCTAATTATTATAAGAAGTTTATTGGAAATTTAAGCAAAATAATTATACCTTTAATAAATTTTACAAAAAAAAAGAAATTTCAAATAGTCGCCGAATACGGAAAATGTATTTTAGGATATTAAAAATGAAGTTATTAACGAATTAATTTTAATTATGTATAATTTAAACGGTTTTATTAAATTAAAAACCGATATTTCGGATTACATATTAAACATAATAATCGGATAGCGAAATAATTAAAGCAAATTGCACTTTATTATATATTTTTTGTATCAATTGAAAAACGCTAAATTGAATTACGGTATTTCAAATAAGAAATTTATGGCCATTATTATGGCATTTCGAAAATTTCAGATATTTTTTAAATCGAAATTTATATTAAGTTATGGTTTATACGGATTATTAAAATTTTACCCGATTTATTACGACCAAAAAACTTATAAAATAATAATTTCGTAATATAAAAAAATTAACGAATATAGATTCCGTTATTATTTATAGGAAAAACTTAAAAAATAATAAAATAAATACTTTAAATAAGTAACCGGATTTCGAAAAAAATTAATTAAAATTAATTGTATAATTTTCGATATTATGATAAAACGATATTTACGTTTACGACAAATTGCGATAATTAAGGTAAATTTGTTTGATATATATTAAAAAATCTAATAATATAATAATAGTTTTTTAAAAAAACAATAAAACGGATAAAACATAAATTTGAAACGAATACTAAAAGGATTTAATACGAAATATATACGAATATTAAGTATATAAATATCCAAAGATTTATAAAACTTTAAAACGGCTTTAAGGTATATATTTTTTAAAAATATAATTAATAATATAAAGAATTATACCGTAATACGATATTTACGCCAAAATAAAAGTTTAATAACATACGTTATATAGAAAATTATAATTATTATTAATCGTAAAACGATAATAATATTTAATTATATTTGATTTTATTATTAAATTTCCTTTGTTAAAAAGTTAAATTACGAATATATATTATAATAATATTTGCGTAATTGTCGACCGATTTACGAAATTTTCCTATTTCCAATTATATTACGAAAATATTAACGCCGAACAAATAACATATATATTTTTTAAATATATTTTTAACATATACGAATTATTTAGAAATATTATTTTAAATAAAGGATCGATATTCCTATTAAAACTTTAACAAAGTTTTATAACATAAATCAGCCCAAAATATAAATTATTGAAAGTTTTTGAACATTAAAGAAATGAATAAATAAAACGCATAAATCAAATATTGGAACATTATTTATAATATTATATTAATTACGAACAAAATAATTAAGTTTAAATATTATTAATTACATAATTAACTTATAATAGCAGTTATTATAAAAATATTAAAATAATATCTACGAACGTAAATTTTAGGTTTATTTTGAAAATTTATAAGAAATTACGTAATAACGATTCAATTAATGTTAAAATAATTTTTATATTAATATCAGTACGATAATTGCATTAAGAAATAAAGATAAACTTAAAATTCGTACGAAAATAAGTAAATAAATATTACAATTAAAAAAGTTAAAGGAAGAAATTTTCGAAAAAAAACGGTTTTATTATTACCAAAAATATTTAAATAAAACGACCTAATAAGAATGTTAATTTTCAATATATCGGCCTATATAAAATCGCTAAACAAATCTTAAAAAATAATTATTAAATAAAATTTTTATTAAAAATTAAATATTATATAATTCTTTACATTTTTTATTCGAATTAATAACGAATATAATTAAGTTATATATAGCATAAAATGATATGGAAATAAAGGACGAATAAGTATATAAGGTAAAAAGGATTTTCGATATACGGAAATAAAACGGATTTACCTAATATTTAATTAAGTAAAAAAATACCCGAATTTCGAAAATATCTAAAAACTCGCCAAAATTCTTATTAGCGTCTAGCGGCTATTAACAAATTTTTACTAGCAACGCCGAAATCGGCAAAATGGAAAATCCTTTAATTAATAAACGACTAATCGATAAACACCAGATTAAACCAGTCAAAAGATAATATAGCCTTTCTCGTTATAGCCTTAGCGGCTTCCAGATCGGCCTATTTTTCTTAACGTTCTAATTTTTCCAACTTTTTCAAATTGTCGATATTACGGAATACGGCTTTTATTATTTTATTATATTACAATTTCTTTTGGTTTTAAATACGACGGGTATAAGCTTTAACAAATTTTTCGACTTTTATAACGGCCTTTAACTTTTTCTTAAGTTTACGGTATTAGACAGCAATTTTTTATAATTACTCAGAATTAAGGTTACAAACGTCGCAATTAGGCTGTTAATAACGAATATACGAACACTAACGAGAAAAATCCCTTTCGAATAATATATATTTAAATTTCTATTGTTTGCAATATTAACCAAATACTATTTAGCGGAAATCGATCGATATAATAATAGTTAGTAACGAATCGCATTATGTTATTTTTACCTTGGAAAAAAATTTAACATATTTCCGAACGCGAAAATACATTTTGGAAATAAATACTTATAAGTTAATTTTCAGGACAAAAATCCCGGAGGAAAAAAATCGTCTTATAACCCAACTGCTTAGCGCAATCAAAAACGGTCAAAAAGGAAATAAGGGCGCTCCAAGTTACGTAATCGCCAAGATCGCTAACGAATCCAGCGAATCTTGGATCACCAGGATCGCTAGCAAATCCCGCGAATCCTGGGATTAAAAAGAATTACGTTGTGAGAATACAGCCCCTATAAGAATAAGGCTGGTAGCCGACCAGCCACCGATCAGCCACCGACCCACTTACTAATATAAATCCACCATCTGGCAGCTAGTAGAAAACGCTAGATGGAAATAACCTAATACATTCACTTCTTGAAATCTGATTTAGGACTGGTCGGAGATCACTTTATCCAGTTCACAGCTGTTCATTATCTTATATACGTTTAAGTATAATACGTTTATCATTTCCATAGTTTAAATAACCTTAATTTACAATAATAATTCGTTATCTATGATATTTTTGGAATTACGTGACGTAATACAATTATTATATTTATTGCTTAGATTTCTACGATACTTCTACTAACCTAAACCCGTACGACTAAGGTTTAATAGTTGAATAAACTCTTTAGCCGTAACAATAATACGAATATTTAACTAAATAAAAAGGTTAACCCGTTAAATATAATACGTAAAAACCTTAAAAGCACCTTAAGTACGCGCTTAAAATATTATAACGTTACTAAAAAAAGTTAAATACGTATATAAAAAATAAGACAATTTAAAAACCGCAAAATAAAAATAGCTCGATCGGAAATTAATTACTTTGTAATTAGAAAAATTACAAATAAAAATTTAAACAAATTTAAAATATTAATATTAAAATATTATTGAATTATATAATTACTTTCAAGCTTTTGGCGAATAATTACCTTATCGTATACCGGTCGAAAACTAATAAATAACGTAAAAAAAATCGAACTTTCATATCGAAAAAAAGATTTTGCATTTAATTATTAGATTTTACGATAATTAACGCTTAATAAATATATTAAAGAAGTTAATATAAATATATTAAAAAACTATCGAAAAATATTAAATGGTAAAAAACGAGTACGTTTATTAAATTTATTTAATGTAAAACTCGGAAAAAATTTAAAAACATTTTATTTCTTACGAAAAATAAGGCCTAAATAACTGGAATACAATTTGTTACTAATTTAAAATAAGACGCCGTCCTTAAAACGCTTAACGTACTTAGGTTTAATAATAACTTTATTGGGCAAAGCCGTTTTTTAATTATAATTATTAATAAGTATCAAATTTTCGTCAAAACGTCGGAAAACGGGCGGAAAATATTCGTAAACGAGAAGTATAACGGTATAACAGTTTTCGAAAATCGCTTTACTTATAATGATATCCTAAAATTGGGCTTAATCGAAAATTAATTGCGAAATAATAAAAAGAAATCGTAATATTTATAAAAAAAACCTAAATTTGCAAAATTATAAAACGGCGTTAAAACTGGACCTCTATAATTATAACGGACGATCGGAAATCGACTTCGTTATGTTAAGAAAACGATATTCCTTAATAACAACCGTATTAAAGATAAGTGCGGCCTTACGAAAAACGTTAAATCGACAATTAATCGCAATTATGTCGGAACGTTTATATTAGGTACCTGCAATACGAACTTTTTCTAATTCGTCGATTAACTCCTAATTATCGATATCGAATTAAAAAACCGTTTAAGTAATACGTTTAAAAATAATCGAAATTTAAACGAAAATTAAATAATAATATTAATAATATTAATAATATTAATAATAATTATTTACCGCATAAAAGATATTATAATAATAACTGGTTATAACGTAATTTAAGATATTTAAAATCTAAACGTAAACCGTATAATAATCGAAATAACGCTATATTACGTAAATACAATACGGTTTATTATCGTTCGTAATATAACTAATATGTATTTTATCGTTAACGTTATAACGATAACGCTAAAGGAAATCCTAATCCTTATTAATATTAAACTATTACTTTTTAGAACTTTTTACAAAAAAAATATAACAAACGAAATTAATATACAAAATAAACGGAAAAAGCGAAATAAAAATAAAAAAAAGGCGAAAAACTAAACGGAACGCGTACGCAAAAAAAAATAAGAATATAAGCGCAAAAAGGAAAAGAAAAAAAGGTAAACAAAATAAGGTTAAAAAACAGATTATAATAAAAAACTGGGCGGAACAAAATTAATTATGTAATATGGCACGTATTAATTATTACGACAACTATATATAATACAATATAACGGTAAATTATCGGCAAACATACGTAACCAGATTTGCGAAACGTATTATATCAAATTAATAATACTATAATTAAAACTAATAATTTAAAAAGGGAGAATAATTATAAAAATATAGCCCTTATAAGGATAAGGCTGGTAACCGACCAGCTACCGATCAATTACCGACCCATTTACTAGTATAAATCCACCATCTGGCAGCTAATAAGAAACGCCAGATGGAAATAACTTAATACATTCACTTTTTGAAAACTGCTTTACGACTGGTCGGAGATCACCTCACCTAGCTCACAGCTATCCATTATCTTACAATATAGAAACTTTACTTCTATTATAAGAACGCCCTTCACGCATATATTTCTTATAATACGATATCTTTTCCGTTATGTAATAATTAAAACATTAGAAAAAATAAGAAAAAGTAAGGCATAACGATAGAACTTTCCAGCTTAATTAAATTAGCTAAGGCTACCCGCTAAGCAGTTTTGCGAAAACGAAATTTAGAAATACGAAAAGCCATAATAGGAGAAAGGTAAAGCATTTATTATTAAAGGAAAAGAAATTTTAAAGCAAAATTTTGGAAGGAGGGAAATCGTGTTACGACTTAACGGGTTACGGCTTTTAAAAACGGTCTTCGATAAAAATAAGCCAAGAAAAAACAGTAAGTCAAGTTATGTAATAGATTACTAACTTACTGGTAGTAAGCCAATAAGCTGGATCATTAACTTACTGGTAATAAGCTAGTAAGTCCGGTCGCCAACTTATTAGTAATAAGCTAATAAGCCGGCACAGGATATATACGCTTATTATTTTCATAGTTTAGATAGCATTAGCTTATAACACTTATTAATACCAATCGTTTGCAATATAACTTTAGCGTTTTTGATATTAAAAAAGGTAATACGTTACTGCATTTATTATTTAGAATCCCACGACATTCCTGCCGATATAAACCCGTACGACTAAGGTTTAATAGTTGGTTTAACCGCCTAGCCGTCACATTTATGTTGGTAGGAGTATGATAGGAGTCTAAATAACAAATATAGTAACGTATTACATTTCGTAATACTAAGGGCGTCTTGGATAACGATAGATTTTGCGAACGATTGGTATTAATAAATGTTGCAAGCTGAAACTATCTAAATTATAGAAATAATAAGCAAATATATTTTTATTCCATTCTTGTTATTCATTTTTGCTCAGTAAAGCCTTGCTGAGTGGTTGCTTAGTGTTAATCGTTCGTGTTCAGTAGATTTTCGTTGAGCACCCGTTACGTAACCTGGAATAACTTAGTTTCCTGGTTTTAGTTTGACCGTTTTTGCAGGCCAAGTCCGGTTAGGTCGTAACATTTAGGTAATTTACTATTGATATAACTGTATAAGTTTTATCGTTATATCGCAAGTTTATTTAATCTAACCTTTAATCGGATTTAAAGTATTAATATAATCGTATTAAATTAAAAAAATGTTAATTTTAATATATTCCCTTAAATTCACCAACCAAGGGTGTGTATAATTACATTATGTGTTAAATATTTGTTAATATCAATTATTTGCAGATACATAGTTTTAGCCAAAAAGAAGAAAGAAGAAAAGAAAAGAGGCTAAATAGGCGCAGAGCCCGAGCTTCTAACGTTTTCAGATATAACCTTATTTGTTGTATTAAAATTTAGAAGGGAGATTATTCAAGTTATACGAAAAGGTGTACTGTGCAAGCGAACTTAGTCACCTATAGTCTTTGTACTGCTACTTCGGTTGTGGGCCCGTATCCTAACAGCAAGGGGCTTCTACAACTGCATAACCTGTTGTCCACGTTAATCCCAAATAGGAGTTTGACAACATCACATAGTGTGTTTGTCCCTTATCAATACGCGATGGAGTGTTCGAATTTGACTGTTCCTAAGTCTAGCGGCCAGGATACCATAGTTTCCCGATCTATTCGAGGCCTTCGATTCCTAAATGATCACTGCTAAGGATCACCCTCCACGTTCTGGTTGACCGAAGTCGTCGTGGCTATTGCATCCTTGCCCAGCAGAAAATTGCAGCGTCTGGGATGAATGCAGCATGACCATTCCACCCCTCGCATGTATCAGTCCCAGTCTCCAGGGCCAAGTTCAACCGGTCTGCCGTTTTTGACATCCTCCATGACAACATCCAGGCTCCAAGGGACGTATTTGTATCCCGGTGGGTAGTTCGGCGGCACAGTATCGACTTCGCCAAACGGAACGCCCTGTTTGATAGCTTTGGCCATCATTCCGAAGTTCTGATAGGCATACTCTTCCGGATCATGTTTCCAAATCCAGCTAGGAAGCTTGGGTTGGGCCATTTGTGGATTAACCTTGGCAGCGGTCCAATCTGTGGCTTGTAGGCGTAGAGCATTGTAAAAGCCTAGCTTCTGTGCACAGGCACAACGAATAAACCGAAGGCGAATGTGGGTTTGCACAGCCAAAGGGATATTTTCTTTTCCCCCAGTCTGCAGGCAGGTGGAGAGCGAGACAGCATCCTCCATTGCCTGCGTCGCGCCGTTTCCCGAAGATGGGAGGAATGAGTGAGCACAGTCCCCTATCTGGACGACGCGGCTCCCGGGGGACGCCCAAGAAGGCTGTGGGTTACGCCAGAATAGCTCGAAATTGATGATCGTCTTTGGCGGCGTGAGCTTGACGAGCTCCTTGAAGATATGAGCCCAAGGAGTCGTGAGTCCTTTATCCATGTGCGCGAGCACCTCATCTGCTTCGACGGTGTGAGTCCAGTCCTCACGGGACGATCCGGTGACCTGCCATTCTTAGCCATTCGTCGCTGCCATACCTCAGCCCACATTTGAACTTACGTCGTGGTTCATGATCCAAACGACCGTGTCCTTGCGGTTCAAGGTCATTGCATACGTGCCTGGTCTATCAGAGAATTTGTCAGGGGGACCATTTCGTCTCCAAGGATTTAGGTACCTTAGTCAATGGGACCTACCCAAGGAACGTCCTGATGATGGGCTCGTCGCCGTTTTCCCCGGCCATGGAGAAGAACTTCTTTACCTCGGGGTTCTTGTCTAAATGATGTGACGGGAAAGGTGCGCGCCACATCGCCCTTCCAGAGCTGAGTGCCTTGACTTGCCCACCGACGATCTTCTGGCTTTTCGATCCAACGCCATCCGCCGCGATGACAAGGTCAGCCTCAAACCGCTCGCCCTGGTCTGTCACGACGCCCGCTTTTTTGTGTGCTTCGTCCTCGTAGTAATCGACTACCCGCTTCCCAAACTGGATCGGGACACCTAGCTTCTCAACTTGTCGGACAAGCATCTGGTACACCAGCGGGCGCATCTGGAACGAACCTGGTGGATGTTTGGCATCCATGCCGGCCGAACGCAGGCGGTCCGCGACACGCCATTGAGGAATCATTCTCTCCCCATCGTGTTTGAACGTCTCAATCCATGCCCCTTTCATTGATATCCGGTCATACTCCTGTGATAGCTCTGGCCAATGCCGAAGGAACTTGGTAGCACTATGGCCCATGAAATACATATCTCCTAGAACTCATGATCAGCATTCTCCGAGTTACTTCTTGACTCAATCTTAAGTTGACGTACCCATAGTATTGATGTTGTCATTCCTTTCGAGAACGCGGACGCTATGTCCCTTCCGGGTGAATTCTAGAGAAGCAGTCAGACCAGCGAGGCCTGTTCCGACGATGAGAACATCGATGCCGGTGGGTGGGTAAGAGCCCACCGGCTTGCTATCGCCGATTAATGAACCCATCTAGCGCGGTGTAGTATGAGCACATCTAAGGATAATCAACCGCATGACTCTACTTTATGCGTACGAGATACGCAGTGCTTTGAGGGTCTGTTTTGTATGTCCTCCGGATGCGTAGTGCCGAGCCCGAACAAGCCATCTGAAAAAGATCGGGCGGTATTCATGCATGCACCTTTCATGCGAGGCTGCTGGCCTCGGTCCCGAAAGTTTGAATACTAGCTCGACCAATAGAAACCTGTGTTCTCTTATTCTTTCCTTTTTGACCAAGGAGTACTCGGAGGTTCCGTGTCGGAATACCCCAGTCTCATTCCGTCTCACTTGCGTGTTGGCTGAGGAGGCGGCAAGTGACTGGGGAAGTCCGGTCAATTACGCTGTGTTGATATTCATTGCACAAAAAGTGATCGTCATCCCGTTCTCGTATCCCACTAGACGATGTCTATCGCAAACCAAAGATAACCTAAGATAAAGCTATCTGCCAGAGGGTCCCAAGGCGTCAGTACTGCGTAAAATCGGCGTGGTTGACGCCTTGTGGCCAAAAGAAGATATACGATTCACGCTGGATAGTACGACTCTGTAGTCGATTTGAACGGCATGATTGGATCGCACGTGTAAAATTGGAATCTGTCTTACTTTGACGCAATGCCTCGTACGACCCCTCTCTGCTAGTGAACCAGGAGCCTGCTGTTGAGCTAAAGAGCGGAAGAGAGTCCCATCGATGAACAGTGGTACATCGACTTCAGGCTATTTGTACAAGCTCGGTCTTTTACGTCCAATACCTTCTGCAAAATATACTGGAGAACGTAGCACAAATGACTAGTAATATCAGTATTTCAAACGATATGGACCCCCTTTTCACCATGCCCGGCTTTCTGTTGCCGAAATAGGACAACGCCCTCCTATTTTACTCTGCCTTGTCGTTACTGAATATTGGCCTTTGATATTCTTTGCTAATGGCATTCGCACTATTCTGGAGTCCAGATGGACTTGGAAGCACTGGTTAGCTCTGTGAGAAGTCTCTGCCAGAAGAGGTTACATGGCACTTCCTCGGCAGCTGGCTCAGCGGCGTTGTCCTTAATCCATGCTTGATCCCGGACGATTTCAATTTTGACCTCTATAACGTAGAGATGGGAGCCTGTATCTTCCTTGTAGAAAAATCAAGTTTACGGTTGAAGAATGAGAAGGCAAAGTGGGGAAGATGAAAGCATCTTTCGCCTTTGCACTGGTAGGCTACTATACGGACACCTCGAGATGTGGTCTTCTAGATTATTCACGACTCTCTCCTTGACTTGATTCAAGCAAGGGTCAAGGGAGCATCCTTAAGCTTCTGAGCAGCGATCCTAAACTGACTATGATCAGTTCTTACGTCTCGCTAGCCATGCTTCCCATGGATCAATATACTTCTCAGTGGAACCTACGCGCCCGCGGCGCTTCTTAGCAGTTGACACCGTCTGGATTGATCCGCTAGTCTTAAAGCCATAGACCAAGGAGCCGAAACCGTCTGCGAAGTCTTGTCATTAGAAGAACAGACATCCGTATTCTGCTATGTACCTCGAGGGGCAACCATAGCGATCTTGAAAGTCAAACAATAAACACACCGTACCGAAGTCACAATGGAAAGTTGGTTTCGGCATTCCTGCAGGACAACATGGCATGGTTAGGATGAGTGGGTCGCCTCGTTCACCTCGTATAGAATTCTGGCATCAGGGATGCGTATCCGAGCCAAAAGTTGCTAGCCTGTCTGAATCGTAGATTCCGTGCACCTTGTGGTAATTTCTGTTGCTGAGGTTGTGTGCAACCACCGTACAACTTTGTTCACAACAGCAGATCCTGCATTTATTGGTGAATTGGCCGCTCGATAAGGAAATCCGGTTTGATCATGCAGTCGTTTACTCTCGTACTCTTCGCAGTGGTTGTAGTCGGCTTCGCCGTCGTCCATTTTATCAAAGCCTATAAGGAACTGAACAAACCGGATAAGATCCCAGGCCCAACACTGCTGCCATACATCGGTCGCGTACACGACCTCCCCATCACGTTTATGTGGCTGAAATTCAAGGAATGGGCGGATCGTTACAGTGGAACCAACGGCTTCTACCTGACGGACATGCTAGGCACCAAATTCCTAATAGTAACAGACGAGAAGGTGGCAGAAGAACTTCTAGTCAAACGAGCGAAGTATAACTCAGACCGTCCCATGGTCAGGTCCCTTTTCGACTCCAAGAGCACTTACGGGTCGATGGAATATCTCCCGCTGATGGGAAAGAACCGTGAGTCTCGAGTCGCATAGAACTGTGCCGGTTAGCTGACGAGATCAGAATATTGGGCCCGGCAGCGGCGACTGACTCACGCGTACCTCACGGGAGCGAGTAACGCCCAATACTACGGTGTCATGTACCACGAAGCAAAACGATGGCTCGCCAGACTCATCGAGAAGCCCGACGATTTTGCGTTTTCGCTTGAGGATATGGCGTCTAAAATCATGTGCCAGCTAACGTGGGACGACCCAAGCCTGAGTGAGTATTGCACGGTGAGCGCCTGGGGACTCTTGACACAGATGTCGCCCGCTGGGCCGATCACCAACGTCTTAACACCCTTGTGGCACCTACCATTTGCTATCAACCCCTGGAAGATAGCCGAGCGCAAGCGCCACGACGAACAACAGGCCTGGTGGATGGAGAGACTGCTCACTGTCCAAAGGAAAATGAAAAACGGCCAACAGAGGCCGTGTTTCACAAAGCAGTTCCTCGAAGAGAAGAAAACTAGCATCTCTGGAGACTACGAGGCATCGTGCGTGCTAGGAATGCTGGCGCTCGTCGGAATCTTCACCATTGCCGGTCCCCTATCTTACTGGCTCGTATCCATGATACACCATCCGGAATGGCAAGCCAAAGTGCAGAGGGAGATCGACGAAGTCTGTCAGGGGAGGCTGCCGACTTTGGACTATACGTCAAGACTTCCGACATTGCGAGCATGCATCAAAGAGACGATGCGTTGGAGGCCCAATGTGCCGACAGGTGAGCCGAACACCGGCCGTACCCAATCGCCGTACTGATGTTGCAAAAAGGGGTCGCGCATGAGATGGAAGATGACGACGTATACCGCGGGTATTTTCTTCCGAAAGGAACGAGGATCCTCCCCCTCGACTGGTAAGTCAATGCAAACAACTACTAGCAGAGTCCTCTTCAAGACTAATGACGGTCAGGGCATTCCTCAGAAATCCGGAAAAATACCCAGACCCGGAGAGCTTCCGCCCAGAGCGCTGGCTAGAACCCGGCTGGCCAACATACCAGGAACCTCTCAGCGTTCACCCCACTATCAAAGGTATGACTTCGTTTGGTTGGGGACAGCGGCAGTGTCTCGGACAGAGCCTGACACAGGACGAATTGATCGTTGCTTGTGGGGCCCTGAGCTGGTGCTTCAATCTTAAGCCTAAGAAGGACGCCGTCACAGGATGCGATTTGCCCGTTCCAGTGGACCGGTCGAACTCACTCCTCATCATCAAGCCCGACCCCTTTCAGATGGTGTTTGAGCCGCGCAGCCAGGCGCGCAAGGAAGAGGCACTGAGGCTGTGGGCTGAATCAGATTCGATCGACAACTACGAAAGGCGAGAGTTTCTGAGGATTCGAAATCTCCCAGGGAGAAATGGAGGAGAGCTAGGCGCTGGCCAAAAGCTGGCGATGACCGAGGGAGGAATCGTCGGGGAACCTCGGCCGATGCACGGTCTCGGAACTGCGAAGGAGATAGAAGTCGGTGCATAGAGAGCAAAGTCATTTGCATCTACCCACCCTTACAGCCAGACAAAACTAGCACGTTAGCAACATAACGAGCTGGGTGTCTTGTTCATTCGCTCAAGTCATTTGGATACATATAGGGGACTAGCTTAGATACAGCTCTGGGAAGCGACGGGACTTTGGATGGTAATTCATTCGCTAATAGGAACAGATTCCTGATTAATGGATGATGTTTATAATTTATCAATCATCAACCCGGGCGGTCCGAGAGAAGTGGGGACGATATTCAGGCAAAGCCATACTTCTACCGTAGGGCTATAGTTCCGGTAAAGATACCTTTCGGAAGGGTTCTTTACCGGTGGCGGGAGGAGGAACATATTTTCCGTGTAAGATAGCCCACCCACGAACGGGCCCACCCCATCAACGGGCCACCCCACATTTGCGTTACACGTCGATCTATTTACTGATTTCTTTTCTTATAAATACCTTTTTAATAACCTTTTCAAAAATTCAAAAAAAAAATTATTATTTATTAACATCTGCGTTTTCGAATGACATATAAATTTCAGCTTAAATCCGCACCGCTTACAAGATGAACGAAAAAAGCGTAAAAGCTTTAAACATTTAATTTTTTTTAAATGTTAATAAGTTTTTAAATAATATATAATACACCGTATTTAAAATATATTTACCAAATAAAAAATAAAACAGGGCCGTTAAAAAGTCTAAGAAATATAAAGAAAAAAATAATTTAGTAAGTTATTATATAAAGTCAATTAAATAATACCTTATTTTATTTCGAATTACGTTTATAAGTATAACGCTGTTTAATTAATAACGGTAAGTTTAAACGTTTAAAAGAAACTAAGCAAGTTAATTTTTACGTTATTATTTTGTAATTAGAATTTCTTTTTAAAAAAATATGCCAATCAATTATAGACGTTTAAATAATATTTTTCCGGTTTTTATTTACATTTTATTCGAAAGTTTATTTTCGTAGAAATTAAAGTTATGAAGTATAAAACGAATATAATGTAAACAGAAAAAAAATAAAAGAATACAAGTAAAAATATTTTCATTTTCAGAAGAGCTTTTAAAAAGAATATTTTCTTATAAAATAGGTTTAAAAAGGTAAATTACTATAATTATATATATTAATGTCAACGACCGTTCGTTATTAAATTTCGTAATTCTTTAACGCCGTTAACGCATAATAGTAATTCTTTTTAATTTAGGCGATGAAAAATACACAGATTAATATTTTATTTTACTAAAAAACGATTAGGCAAATAATATAATTATATTACGACCTGAAAGGCCCTGGTCTGTGAAAACGGTCGCAAGCAATAAGGATAACATGACTCATTTTACGAATTACGTAACAGGTAATTATTAGTATATTCGTAATTATTAACGAATAACGGTAATTATAGAAAATTATAATTACTACAAAAAATGCCATTAATAATAATTAATAATATAATGAAAATTATATATACGATCGTTATTTTTATAATTTCAATAATTTTAACTTGCAGTAATAGTTTGTTATCTAAAATACTTTGGGTATTATAAAACATAATATGTTACTGTATTTATTATTTAAAATTTACGATATTTCTATTAATATCAACTCGTATAACTTAGATTTAATCGTTTGTTAAACCGTTTAGCTATTATACGTTATAAGCTTTTGTTTAGTAATATCGTTAGATTTTATGCAATACTCTTTAGTTAAGATATGAACCAGTATTTAAATGTTTTTTTATTGTATAACTCTAGGCCAGGATCAAGAAATTCGAAAAACAAGTTTAATAATTCGCGGATTAAGTAATAATTGCCCTAATACGTACGGTTGCGTTACGATATAAAGTTAAAAAAAGCCTTAACCGTATAACCGAAAAGGGAACGTATAAAATCTTTTTTCTTAAGTACGAATATATTTTCATTTTTAACATTTGGCCCAACCTGTTAATAGTATCCTTGTCATAGCAGCTTTTTTTGTAGAAAATACTCTAGATTAGTTCGAACTAGCCAAAAGGGATTATTCAAAGAATATTAAAGGCGATTAGAAAAAGGTTATGAGGATTTTTTTTAATTACGTAAACTTTAAAGAAAAGTTAAAAGCTAACTTTAAAAAGCCGGATAGAAAAGTGACGGCGATATAGTACAGCTTGAAATTCTAATAAAAGAAACTCGTTTCTAAATATACTATTATTTTTTAAAAACTATGTAGTTAAAACAAGATAAAGTAACAGCGAAAGCGATAATTTAATTAATACATTTTATAAGCAGTTAAAATAATATTAAAAATATGATTATTAAATTTTCGAAACTTAGAACTTTAAATCGTTATTTTACTGAGAGATTTAAAATTAATATCCGGCTTTACAAACGACGTATAAAAAAGAACAATATATTCCGAAATTTAAAAACCCTAAAGCTAACCAGAGAAAAAAGTGCGATAAATTATTTACAGTTTATAGTATTAAATAAGAACTTATAGAATTTGAGATTATATTTAAAAAGAACTGGAATCCAATTAAATATTTCAATTATAAAAAAATAAGGTTTATAAATATTTTTTCTTTAAGAAATTAGGATAAAATAATTAAACGCCAATGTCTGAAAAGTAGTCCAAAGATAATTAAAAAACGATAATGAGGTTATTGGTATAATTCGAACTTAGTACGAAAAGAGATTATTTCAATAAGAGATTCGACGCGAGATGCGAAAGATCAGGAAGCTGGCCCAGAAAGGGCTTAAAAAGTAATAAAATGGTATTAAAAGCTAGCATAAATAATATAAAAATATAAAAAGAAAATATCTCCCATAAAACTCTTAACCGGTATAGTAGGATATATGCAGTATATTACGAACGACGGAAATACTTAATATATAATAATTGAAAAGATTTTATTTATTAATATATCGTACGTATATATGTAAAAGGATTGGACTTCCTTAATTAAACTGGAAATAAAAAGGTAAATAAATGATAATATCGATATTTTCGAATTATTATACCTTACAAGGATATTGATAAATCAATAGCTCTATAAAATTGGGCAAAAAAAGTAATATATGCAGAAAAGCTTTTTCTACGTTTATAACTAATATAATTATTAATTCGTAAAACTTTTGGTTTATTATATCGTCGAAAGAGATTTCCAGAATATTATTACGGATCTTTATTTCCAGTTGGTATTTATTATAAATCTTATAGAAAGAAAAGTTCTAAAAAAGAAGTCTCGATAAATTAGTTAAAATTTTAATTAGAAAAACGATAAATTATACGAACCTAAATACAAGATGATATATTATAGGAGAAAATAATTTATTTAATAAGAAAATAATTCATAATATAATTAAAAACTTTTAATATACTTTTAAATAATAATACACTGATAATAACGATAAATATAATAGTTTAGCGCGCTATATAAAGAGATATATATCAAGTTCGATAAATTCAAATAAAACTTAAAAAGGGTTATTTATAAAGCAAACTATAAAATAAAGAGATTTGAAAAAATTAGAGAAATCTTTTAACAAAGGGCATTAAATTTAATAATAAAAGCGGTTATTAACGTTGTTATTTTAAATATACGAATCGGAAGGTATTAATATATTATAATAAAAAAACACGAAACTTTAAACAGAAATTATATTATATAAAATATAATTCATATATTTAACTTATTATAAAAATATAAATTTAAATGTTAAGTGATTATAAATATATAAAGATATAATTTGGCTTATAACACCAAAGGAATTTAATGCTAAAATAATTATTTTGAAAATTTCGTGAAAATATAATAACAAATAATAAATATTAATATTGTATTATTTAGAAATTACGATATAGTTTTAGGATTACTATAGATATATTAATTCCGAATTTGGATTAACGAAAAGATTGTTCAGATAGGTTTTACTGTATATTTCGTCGATAAATCAAAAAAATTAAAGTTTTAATATAAAATTAAAGATGACGACTAACATAAGAATATAAAGACGTCAAATACTTTATTACTTAAAAAGATAAAATATTACAAGTTATTAAGTGAAGATGCAATATATTATTATAATTATTAAAGCAAAATTTAAATAACTGGATAATAATTTAAAATAAATACCTCAAAATTAAAAGATTAATCTAAAATATTATTATAATATTATTAATATAAATAGCTTTTCAGAAAAAGAAAATTAAAATGAAATTACTAGAATATAAAAAATAAAATTATAAATTATTGTTAATAAAAAGCTTATCAAAAAAAGATTTTATTGCATTTAGAACCTTGTAGGAAATAGGCTTACGCGCTTTTAAAAAAAAATCTGAAAAAACGGCTATAAAAAGGATAAATTGAATTTTAGAAATTACTAGCAAAAACCTTTATAAATTTTTCACCGTTAAAAAATTAAAAACTTACGAGTTATATTATAATATCGTGAACTAAACAATATTATTATTAGATATTAAATACTATTAACCCTGATTATGGAAAGAAAAATCGTTTTTATGAAATTCGAGAATTTATAATTTTCGGTTTTTAAAATATATATAATTTTAGTAAAATTAAAAAGAATACAGAATTAATATTTAAAAATAAAGATAAATTATATAAGTATTGTATTATATTTATATAATTTACGGGCCAATTAATAATCTTTTAGAGAATAATTTATTATATATTATTAAAATATATCGATATTCTTATCGTTTGTTCTATTACTATTATGTTTGTTTTTAAAAAATAAAAAATATATATGTAAGATATGTCTATAAGACGGTTTAAATCTTGTCAAGCGTAAAATTATTTGTTAACGCAAAAAGAAATTAATTTTATAAACAAAAAATAAACTATTTAGAATCTATTATTATTATAGAAGATATTATTATATCAGAATATATTGAGATAAAGTACTAAAAATCGCTATAATTATAAAATAATAAACATTAATTATAATTATTAAAAATAGACATTCTTCGGATTTATTAATTATTGTAAAATGTTTCTTTGAAGTCTTTTAAAATCGCTATAATTTTAATTAATTTTATGAAAAAAGGTTTTAATAAACGCTATGAATAATAAGAGTATTTTAAAAAATTAAAAATATAATTATTGATAAGTTAGTATTAATTGTGTACAATTTAATATACCGCGTTAATTTAAAAACAAATATTTCGAAATATATATAAAACGTAATAATTAAATAATAAAATCATTGAAACAAAGTATATTTATTTTTTTCTTATAAATAAAAAAAGACGAATTTAATTATCTTTTACTAGAGATAAACTCTTTGCTATTATTATACTTTTTGAAGAATTTAAATAATTTTTAAAGAGAGTTTTTATTACTTCAAAGTTTATTCGGATTATCAAATCTGTCTCCGTTTTATGACAGCTAAAAAGCTTATAAAACGATAATTAAAATATACAGAAAAGAATATATAACTTTAACTTCGTTATTATATATAAAAAGGTTTAAAAAAGAACAGAACGAATAATTGAAATATATAATTAAGTTTGAAAGAAATTAATAAAACTTAATTACATAATATTTAATATTATTTAAAAAAACCTTATAACATATACGAAAAACTCTAAAAATAAATTAATAATTAAGTAAAGAATAAAAGATTAAAAAAGCTATAAATGTTAAGAAATTATTAAATAAACTTAATACGATATATATATAAATATTAATTATATAAATATGTAAAAGTTTATAAAATTTTAAGTCGATTTTACCGCATTTATATATTTTAAAAAGTTATAAATAATAATTTAAAAAGTACCACGATAATATAATCTTTATAATAAAATCAAGGTAAAACGATATAAACTTTAAACAAAATTATAATTATAATCGATGTCTAAAAAACTATAAAATTAAAGTATTATTAATTTACTACTTAGTTTATTTTATTCGAAAACTTATTAATAAAAATATTTTACGACAATATATTTCTTATCGTCTATCTATTTACGAATTTCTGTTATTTTTTTGTTTTTTATACAAATACAAATACGAGATATATAATATACAGCTTTTTTAAGTTTTAAGCTTAATATAAAGGGATTATTAAATAAAATTACTTTAAAATAAAGTAATTATATTCCTTCTAAAGGTTTTGTAAAATTCTATATTATAAATTAATTTAAAATATAAATTACATAATATATTTAATGCTTAAATAAATAAATATATAAAACCATTAAACCAGATATTAAAAACATAATTACGGTTTTACATTAATTACGAATAAAATAATCAACGTAAAATATTAATTATTATAAAAATAATAAATTATTTTTAACATACGTAAATTTAAATTGTAAATCTAATATTTATAAAAATACGTACAACGGATTTATTAATATTAAAATAAATCTTATTTTAAAATAATGAAAAGAGAATAAACTTAAAAATAAAATTAAAAGTAAAACTAATTTTCGTACGAAATTAAAGCAGCACATATTATAACGAAAAACGATTAAAGCAATTAATTTTAGAAAAATATAATAATTTATTTTAATGGCCAAAATATTTGATAAAAATAACGTCGTAAAAAGTCCGATTTCAAATATATCGATTTACAACAAAGTACTAAAAACATTTCAAAAACAATTACTTATTAAAATTTCCATCAAAACTTAAATTTTATTTAATCTTTATATCTTTTCATTTAAATTTGAAACGAATACAATCATAATATATACGCTATAAAATAATATCAAATTAAAAAAACACTTAATATAAAAAATAAGAAAAGACCGAACATAAAAAAATGGTTTTATTTAATACTTATTTAAGTAAAAAGTTATCCAAATTTCGAAAATATTTAAAAATAAGCTAAAAACCTTGTAAATATTTAATTCCTATTAAAAAACCTGTATTAACGATAATAAAATTATTAAAAAAATTATTTAAATCGGTAAAAAGCTAGTCCGATAAACTAAAACCAAATAAATTAAGCAAAATAAAACCTTACGCCGATATAACTACGACATGTTTATTAACGCCTTTTTTTCGTTTTTATTTTCTTAATTTATTTTAAAATTAAAAACCGCATTATAATATTATATTATCTTTAAAGCAAACTAGAGATTTCTATTTACATAATCGAATAAGTTATATTAAAGTTTCATTTATATCCTTTTAATACCGATATTTAATTTTAAGTTAATAACGTTAAAACCTTGACAAATTTCTTTTCGTTAAAATTTCTTTATATTCAAAATATTAATATTTCTAACAAATATTTTGAAAAGAAAATAATGGAATACCCGTTTTATCGCAAAATCGACCGCGCGTTATATATTTCTTATATTGCGGACCATTTTTTATTATTACGTATTAAAAGAATTTTGAAAAACATTAAAAACAAGGCAAAATGTCGAAACTAAATTTTTTAAATATTTTATTAAGTTAATATAACGAATCATGAAATAACGAAATCGGCAGCGAATTTTAAAAATACGAAAAGCCAAAATAAAAAGAACGAATATTTATTAAAAAGAATTCTTTAAACAAAGTTTCAGAAAAAAGATATCGTATTATAACTTAATAAGTCCAGGTCTGCGAAAATAAATACAAATAATAAGAATAATATAATTTATTCTGCAAATTAAATAATAAGTAATTATTAATATATCCGTATTTATTAAAAACTAATTATAATTATAGAAAATTATAATTACTATAAAGAATATAATTAATAATTAATAATAAAGATTATATATACGATCGTTATTTTTATAATATAAATAATTTTAGCTTATAATAATAATTCGTTATTTAAGGTACTTTTAATATTACGAAATATAATACGTTATTGCATTTATTACTTAGATTTTCATAATGCTTTTATTAATATAAATTCGTACGACTTAGGTTTAATAATTGGTTAAATCGCTTAATCGTTACAAATTAACTTAAATAATATTACGAATTATTTGTTTTTATTTAAAGTTGTAAAATTTCGATAAACAAAATTTATTAATAATTAATAATTATAACAGTTATATTATCTGTGAGAAAACTGCCCCTATAAGGATAAGGCTGGTAGCCGACCAGTCGCCGATCAGCTACCGACCCACTTACTAATATAAATCCACCATCTAGCAGCTAATAAGAAACGCTAGATAGAAGTAATCTAATACATTCACTTCTTGGAATACGCTTTGCGACTGGTCGGAGATCACTTTACTCAGCTTATAGCTGTCTATTATTTTACATTATCGAAAGATTTATATAAATATATATTTAAAACATAATGTATATTATTTTTTCAATTTATCTAAGTTTTGTATGTTATTTAAACTTATAAAATTAATCTATTTTGTATTTTTAAATAAAAATACTATTATTATATTTACAAATGTTATTATAGACGGGTTTTTAAAATTGTAAATAAAATCGATTTTTTAAATTTTTACAAAAGTTTAAAGAAAAAATACAATAATTTAAAAATATATTATCAAAGGCGTGCACAATAATACATTTACGGTTTATTAATAAATCAAAGATATTAAATATTTAACATATTTAATATAAAATCGATTCGTATTTTAACCTGTTTTAATATTTTTATTTAAGCAATTATTTTAAGCATTATAACATTTAAGTTATTTAAAGAATTGATTTGATTTGAAAAATTTCTAGTAGAAATTACTCGAACTTATAAAAATTTCATCGTATTTTTTTATTTTGCAAATTTGTTAAAGCTTTTAATAATAAAATTGCTATATATTTTGTCGTCGAAATTTATAGTATTTAAGTAATTATAATTATTAAAAAAGCGATATTTAAAAAGGATATAAAAATATAGCCCGAACTAAATAAGGATTTTATAAAATAACTTCGGTTAAAAAGGTGAAAATAGAGTTAAAAACCTCAGCAAAATAACGTTTTACTATTATTTAGAAAAACTAATAAGAAAACGAACTTTTCGAAAGCGAAAAAAATTACAAAGTAAAATTTGGTTATATATTTATATGCTTTATTTAGTATGGAATTAATTGATTAAGTGATTGTTAAGATGTTGTTTTTTGTATGAAAGGGTTATTGTGGCGATAGCTTTAAAAATGGGTGGCCCGTTGATACGATGGCCCGTTGGTGGGTGGGCCATATTAGAGCTAGTACCATCGTGCACTTATACCATTAGGAGTGTAGTTGTTGCTCCAAATTATAAATAAGATATCGTCCGATTCAGTACTCAGAAGGGAGTTATTACTCTCAGACTACAAGCTACAAAGACTGGGCATTAGAAAGATTACACAGGATCACGGGACTCAAGCTACGCAATTTCAACATGCCGTGCCCAGTACCCTTGTGGGCGCGAATTTAAGGTAATGCAAGAACATAACCTACCGAGCGAACTCAAATTCAGATGACATGGAGAGCCAGGAGTCTCTGACAGGTAGTTGCGATGCAGCAAGAGTGATTGCTACCCCTCACAGGTCATATCATTCAAAATATACACATGGTACAGCATGCCTCTCCCATCGCTCGCCACACATACACACACACGCGCCCACATATATATATAGTTAGAGTCTGTTGGTGGTCATTTTTCGTAAATTCCGAGGACTACAGTGTACACCGCCACCCTTATTAGTTCTCACCACGCCATCCACATCGCTCCGATAACTACACTACTAATAAAGCATGGCCATTTCTCCCGAGACCGTTGTCGGCACAACAGTCGCCCTGTCCTTCGTTCTCTTAGGTCCGCCCATCATTGACATATTAGATGTTCCCAATGCTAACGGGCGCAGGCAATGCCATAACCCAATCGTTCATGGGAGTGCCGGTGTTGTTGGTGGATTTCCCGCAGCCGACGTCACCAGACCACGGCCCTCGCACCCGCCTTCTAGGGCGTCAATGGCACGTGTTCTGGAATATTGGCAACGTCTTCTTCAGGCCCATCAGTACCATAGGTATTTTCGGCTACGCCTATTCGTCATGGGCGGCCGCGACACAGGGTCCCAACGGACGCCTAGGCGACTGGAGGATATATGCAGTGTCATCGCTATGCCATCTCATCACCGTGGTCCACTCCGCGATCAATATGCAGCCCATCAACGCAAATATAGCTGCGCTGCGAGAGCCTAAGGGCCATGTGAACCCGGCTGAAGCCGAGAACCTTCTTCGCAAGTGGATCAAGGGGAACACCGTACGGTTGATTACTCCAGTTGTTGCGGGCTCACTGGCACTTTGGCAGACACTGAAGGCATGATGAAGGTTCGCCCAAGTAGGGCAGTCGACTGGTGGTATCTTGAGGGGAAACATATTCCGATATGCTGCCAGAGTCCGGTGGCTACGAGAATAACGGGCAGGGGCTTGAGTAGAGAGTCTTCCTCGTGAGCATATTTTGTATCGTTAGAAGGTTGCCCGCTGGGCATTGCAGAGTACGGCATAGAAAGATACCCTCCACTCAACCAATTCCGGATACGCCGGCTATTTTGGAAAGCACTAATATTGGTCTACTAAGCCCGGATGGTTACGACAACTAGTCTGGGTACTCCATACACGAATTTACAAAGCAACAATAGATGATTGCTGCCTCTCGGCTTCATAATTTTGGTTATACCAATGAGATGATTCCTGTCTCTCTCTATCCTTGTCCGGAGTGTTGTGAAGGAATACAGACATAACCATATAAAGATTGAACCAATAACAATTCGAGCCCCCGACCTTTTACCTTCATCTAAGATACTGAACCCTTACTGCGCAAAGTTTCCCACTCCATTCAACAGCTATCAGGAAATCTGGAGTCAACGAAGAAGTGGCCCCAAGGCAATATCATTCGCAAGCCCTGCAATTCGCCCAAGCTGGAGTGGCATCCATAGTCGCCCCTCAAAAATCTTTTGGTGCATGCTTTTTGCGCATTTCCAGAGCCTTTGCGCTATCGACGAATTCCCGGATCTCGAGCACTTTGGTGCCGTCTGGCGAAAGCTGAATTATCATGACGCATTCGTTCTTCCATTTTCCCGATCCGTTCTTGAAGGTTCCGTCCATATGAGCATGAACGATCACCATCCCCCTCTTCGCATCCTCGGCAATGGACTGGGGTATCATTTGGAACTCGGCGAATATTCCAAATATGCCTTCCGCTTTCTTTGCAAACGATTCTTTGTCGCATTGTTCCATTTGTAGGCTCTCGGGCAGCACCTGATGGCGAAACTCGGCAGCTAAAGGCTCAAGGAGCTGGGCAATGGATAGGCTCCCATAGCCGTCGAGCAACGCGTTAACTGTGCTGATTCGAGCTGAGGGCACCGATTCCATCTTGGTCTGTAGATGCAATTGGGACTGATTGTCTCGAGCCGAAGCCCTCGACGTGTGTGGGCCTGATTAAAACTTCGGACAGAGAATGCGTCAGGCCTGTCCTGTCAACGTGCAGGTTTCGGACTCCAGTTAAGGTTCTCGGAGCTCTCCAAATATCGCCTGAGTCCGAGGCAATACTGCAGCGTGACAAGGTCAGGCCGGTCACATAGCGGCGGTTAGTTCGAGCAAGGAATCTTAATGTTCCCTACCTCCGAGCTCAAATATCGACTTTGTCCGAGATTCAGTGTCCAGACTTTTCCGTGCTCCTTGATGTACTCAAGTGACTGAAGTTAACTTTATGGGAAGTCTATTGCTACATCATGTCTAAAGCCATACTCGTGACCGGAGCTACTGGCAAGCAGGGCGGTGCAGTCATAAATGCACTTATTAAACGGAAGGATGCGGATTTTGACATCTTGGCTGTCACGCGCGATGTGCACAGCGCAAGCGCAAAGAGGGTTGCTTCCAGATCGTCCTCAATAACGTTGGTGCAAGGCAACCTAAATGATGTCCCTACACTTTTCAAAGACGCACGGGAGGCGTGCAACCGACCAATCTGGGGTGTCTATTCAGTCCAAGTATCCATGGGGAAAGGCGTCACCGTTGAGAGCGAGATCTCCCAAGGCAAGGCGCTCATCGACGAGGCTATTCGGGCCGGCGTGACCCATTTTGTCTACAACAGCGTCGAACGTGGAGGCGATGAGGCGTCGTGGAATAACCCCACTCCCATTCCACATTTCCAAAGCAAGTATTACATTGAGCGGCATCTCCGTGACGCTACAGCCGCAGGGAAAGCTGGCGAGCGTATGGGTTGGACCATCTTCCGACCGGTCGCTTTCATGGACAACTTGGTACCTGGCGTCCCAAACCAAGTCTTCATGGCTGCCATGCATAACTGGATGGGACACAAGCCAAACCAGTGGGTTGCGACATCGGATATTGGCATCTTTGCAACCAAAGCGTTCGTCGAACCAGAGCGCTGGAACCGAAAAGCCGTGGGACTCGCCGGAGATGAGCTTACCTTTAGAGAGCTCAACGCAGCGTTTGAAAAGGTGGCAGGTCATCCTGTTCCCGAGTCTCATTGGATCTTTGGCAGCGTGTTAACCTTGATGGTGACCGAGCTTCGGCTGATGATCGGGTGGTTCGCAAGCGACGGCTACAAAGCCGATGTTAAGTCACGACGTAGAGAACATCCTGAGTTATTAACGATGGAAGAGTGGCTGAGGAAGGAGAGTTCATTCACGCCGAAGGAAGGTCTTTAAGAGTGGTATTTGGCGCGGCCGACCAGCAACATGGCGAGGAGTGTGTATGCATGTTACGACCTGGCAGGCTACGGCCTCCAAAAACGGTCGCAACAAAACAGCCAACTGGGTCAAATCACGTGATGGATCACAAACTCAATGGTAATAAGCCAGTAAGCTAGCGTAAATATATACGTTCGTTACACTTGTAATTTAAATGATATTAACATATGATAATAATTTTAATCTAAAATACTTTTAATATTACTAATATAAGCAGCTTTTTAAATATAAGTTCGATACGAAATTATCAAAATATAGCAAATAAAATTATAAAATAATTCTTAAAGAAAAAGTTTCGACGAAATTCTACTTTATTTATAATTGTAACAAAAATAAATTGCGCGTTCTTAGAGAATATTTAAAAAATCGGTTACAGAAAAAATAAATTTAACTTTCGAAATTATTAACGAAATATTTAATATTTTTTACACTAAAAAAACCCAAAAATGACGGTTTGTGATTAATTATTAATAATTAAACAATATTACAAAACGTGCTTAAATTATTTCGTTATTTAAATATTTAAAGTATTTTTAGTAACATTACTACGTATAATTAAAGTTTCATAATTAATTAAACTTTTTAACGATTATAAGTTTTAAATATTTACTTAATAATACTGTCAAAGTTTAAATAATATTTTCGGTAATATATTTAGTAATAAATTAATTTGTAAAATTCGTTAAAAAAGAATGAGTTTTAATATGGTTTTTTGAAAACAAACTTTACGTTATAATTACATTTTTTAATTGTTATACTTAATAAATTAACATCACATATTATCAGAAATAATTGATAATTATTTTATTATTTTACTTAAAAATGTTTATAAGAAGTGTAAAAGAAAAATAAAATGTGTATTTCGTAGAAGTTAATATAAATAATATAATAAATTTAAATAAAATTTGCTAAAAAGTTGAAAGAAATTTAAACATTTTTAAATTCAAATCTTTTAATAAAATTTAATTTAATTGTAATTATCTTTATATTGGTAGAGAAAGTATTGTAAGTATTTTTCTATATAATTAATAACTACTAGTTATCGAAAAAAGTTTATAGTAAGAAAATTTATTAAAAAGGAAAATGTTAACTAGAATATAAGTTAAAAATATATTATCTTATCTTTTTAATAATGAAATTCAAAAAAAGTAAAACTCGACAACAATTACGAAAAGTTTAAATAAAGTTATATATTTTATAACAACAATAAAAAGACATAAAAGCAGAAATATATTTATATATATTTGTTATAACCCAGCCAAGGAAGGGTTTCGGAAACGGTCACTTGGTAACCGAAATAGGACCTAAATAGGTCGGAATTACGTAACATGGATCCGGAGTAATCCAAGGGATCTAACGGGATTTATGCAATTATTTAATATAAATCCGGAATAATCCAAAGGATTTAACGAAATCTATATAATTATCCAATATAGATCCGGAATAATTTAAGAGATCTAACGAAATTTACGAAAAGATATATATGCTTATTATTCCATAATTTAAATAATATTAACTTATAATTTTTATTAATATTAATCGTTTATATTAATAATTCGTTATTTAAGGTACCCTTAATATTACCAAATATAATATAATTATTATATTTATTGTTTGAATTTCTACGATATTTCTATTAATATAAACTGATACCATTAAATTTTAATAAATAATTAAACCCCTTAATTTGTTATATATTATAAACTTTTATTTAGTAATACCGTCAAACTTTAAATAATATCGATTAACGTTATATTTATTAACAAACAGCTCGAATAACTTATTTATCAAGTTCCTGATTACCCGAATATTAAAATGAAATCCAAGGAGAAAAAAGAAAAACCTCGCTTTTCTCGCAAAGAAATTCTTTAACGACTGGATGCCATAAACGAACGCATTTTTCAGCTTGAAACAGATAACAATAATTTTACGACGTTTTTTAAGCCGCTTATAAGAAACTTAAGGAAAAAAAAAGCTTTCGCAACCGGGAAGCCCTTTCGAATAAGCTAAGTTATTTAGCTAAATTTTACTAAGGAACTTAAAAAAGTTCTTAAGCCTTTTAAGCTAGAACTTTTCGACGGAACCTCGACTAAGTTATAATTATTCTTAATCTAATGCCGAATATATTTCGGGTATTTTTCTATTTGACTTATTACGCCCATTATACAAATCGAATTTGTAATTGGACGATTTATCGAAAATATGGCCATTTAGTTTAAGCTCGTTATAAGGGAATATAGTATTTTACTAATCGAAAAACGAAACCCAAAAATAATGCGAATTTATGGCAATTATAAATAATTCGAGCAAATATTGATAAAAGTTTTCGGAATAATAAACGAAAAAATAAAAACCGAGATGTAAATTTAGCAGTTACGATAAAAATGATTAGCATTTAGTTACAGCAGTACGTTAGTTTAACTAATAGCTAAGTTAAATTAAGGATAAAAAATATTAATGGCCAAGTTTTTCGACGGCCTAAAAAAATACAAAAAAGGCTTTTTAAGCTTAATCGGCTTAATTATTTATCGGGTTATATCGCTATAATAGTTAAGATTGACGATCGACAATATGTATAACATATTAAAGGTATTAAAGGAAAAAATGATAACAAACCCTAATATATAGCTAATATTAACGCTTTTCGACGCAGTAACATTTCTCATAACACGGAACTGGGACTTATAAAACTAGGAGCTACTTATAAAAAAGATTAAAACCAAATTAAATACTATAATTACAATAAAATGGGAAATAAGGTATTACAATACAAGGCATCTAAAAAGCCCCGCTAAAATAACTGGAAACCTGTACCTAAAAACAGTCCAGTAAAAATCAAAAGAACGGAAACAAATTTATCAATATAATTCAGCCTAAATATATGTTGGGTCCCCTATAGCGAAAAATCTAATAAGAAATACGAAAAGCTAGAAAGCTAACTTAACAAGTATTGTGAACATAGTAAGAAATATTATAAGGATAATTACGCAAATACTAGGATTAAACAAAAAAGTCTATCTAGGAAACCCTGATCAATACGGCAGAATATATGCCATATATTGTCGACGACGAAAATATCCTGATTACGAAAAATGGAAATAATATATTTACGAACGAATTACTCGAATATACTACGAAAGATTTAATTTTTCAAATCGTATCGGAGATAATAAGGACGATAAGTAATGGTATCGATAGTTTCGAACCATAGCTCCAGAAAATATCCAGCAGCTGGCCGAAACAGAAAGTTGACCTAAAGGAAAACAGTGTTTATAGGGAGACCCTTTTTATTATTATAGATAATATAACCATAAAACGGAAAAGGAGTTAATCCAGCGCACGGTAAAAAAGCATTACTAGAGAACTATTATAAATTTTTATTTTTAATTAGCATTTATTACAAATCCCTAAAAAAAGAAAGCTATTAAGAAAGAAATACGTTAATTTATAAAAAGTTTTCGGAATAACAGTTAAAATAACGCATAATAGAATACAGTTGTGAACATAAGAAAATAATTTATTCGATAAAGAAAAAAATTATAACAAAATTAAAAATAACTAATACAGTTTAAAGGAACAATATACCGGCAATAACGACGGATATAATAACTTAACGCGTTAAATAAAAAAACATAGATAAGGTTCGATAAACTTAAACAAAAGTTTAAAAAATGATTACGTATAAAAAAACCGTACGATAACGAAACCCAAAAAAATTAAAAAGAATTTCCGAAAAAAGCTTTAAACGCGACGATAAAAAACGTTAATAACCTTATTACTTTGGAAATACGAATCGAAACGTACTGGTATACCGTAATAATAAACTGCGAAACTTTGAGCGGAAATTATATTGCATCAAATATGGTTAATAAGCTTATATTACTATAAAGATATAAATTAAAACCTTATATAATAACGAATGCCGAAAGTCAGAAATTCGTTTACGATAACGAGAAAATTATACGCGAAATTAATTACCTTAAGATTTTTACTTAAAAATAATATCAAATAATTAATTTCGATATCGTTTTACTTAAAAACTACGATATAATCTTAGGATTACTATGGATACATTAATACGGAATTTTAATTAACCGAAAAACTAATTAGGTAAAGTTTATTTTATTTTCTATTAATAAACAAAAAAATTAAGATGTTAATATTCGATTAATAATGGCGACGAATACAGGCATAAGGATACGACAGAAATCTTATTACCTAAAGGAACAAAATATAAAAAAACGTGTATTAAAAAAATACGACGTATTATTACTACCATTAAAGCGAATTTAAAGTAATTAAATAACGATTTAAAATACCAGCAGCTTAAGAAATTAGAAAATCTAATTAATATGTTATTATAATACCACAGATATAAACAGTTTTTTAAAAAGGAGCTCGATACGAAATTATTAAAACATAACAAATAAAATTATAAAATAATTTTTAAAGAAAAATTCTCGACGAAGTTTTACCCTATTTATAACCTTAACGAAAACGAATTACGTATTCTCAGAAAATACCTGGAAAATCGGTTACAAAAGGAATAAATTCGATAATCGAAATTATTAGCAGGATATTCGATATTTTCCGTATTAAAAAAAATGAAAAATTGCGATTTACGGTTAATTATCGATAACTGAACGATATTACTGTTAAAGATCGAATATTATTATCTTTAATTACGGAAATAAAAGATCGATTTTACGGAACCAAATAATTCATAATATTTAATTTTAAAGATAAATATAACCTTATTAAAATCAAAAAAGGATACGAATAAAAAATAACTTTAAAACGAAATACAAATTATTTAAATATTTGGTTATATTAATGGGATTTACGAACGTACCAGTAATTTTCTAAGGGATAATAAATTATATATTACGAAAATACCTTAATAATTTCGTCGTTTACTATCTCGACGATATTCTTATTTTTTTCAAACGGAAAAAATATACGTAAAATACGTTTATAAGGTTTTTTAAACTTTATAAAACGTAAGGTTATTTGTTAACGTAAAAAAAAAGTTTTACAAATAAAAAATAAAATAGTTAAGATATATTATTACCTTAGGATATATCAGGATAAACCCTAAAAAAATTAGTGTGATTATAAAATAACAAACGTTAACGATAATTAAGGAAATACAGGCATTTTTTAAATTTGCTAATTACTATAGGAAGTTTATTTAAAATTTTAACAGAATAACTATATCTTTAACGAATTTTATGAAAATAAAAAAAATTAAAAAAATTCAAATAAACGCCTAAAACGGAAAAAATATTTTAAGATATTAAAAATACGATTACCAGCGAATTAATATTAATTATTTACGATTTAAATTGCTTTATTAAGCTAAAAACTGATATTTCGAATTATACGTTAAGCATAATAATTGGATAACGAAATAATTAAGACAAATTGCACCTTATTACATTTCTTTCGTATAAGTTAAAAAAGCCGAATTAAATTACGGCATTTTAAATAAGAAGTTTATGGTTATTATTATAGCATTTCGCGAATTTAAATATTTTCTAAAAAAAGTTTGTACCAAATTAAAATTTATACGAATCATTAAAATCTTACTCTATTTATTACGACCAAAAAATTCATAAAACGATATTTTTGTTACGCTGAAAAATAAGCGAACTTCGACTTCGTTATTATCCACAAAAAAGGCTTAGAAAATAATAAAGCAAATACTTTAAGCAAATAACCGAACCTCAAAAGAAATTAGTTAAAATTAATTATATCATTTTTAATACCATTATAAAAAGATATTTATGCTTACGACAAATTACGATAATTCGGATAATACCTTTGGATATATATTAACGGATTTAATAACATAATAAATGTTTTTCCAAAAACCAAACAATAAATAAGATATAAGTTCCAAAAATATATCCAAAAATATTGAATACGAAACTTATACGAATATTAGTTATACGAATATCCAAAAATTTACAAAACTTTAAAATAGCTTTAGCGTATGTATTTTTTACAAAAAAAATAATATAAAAGATTATACGATAATGCAATATTTACGTTAAAGTAAATATTTAACGACATAAGCTATACGAAAAACTACAACCATTATTAATTATAAAGTAATTATAGTATTTTATTATATTCGATTTTGTTATTAAATTTCTTATATTAAAAAACCCAGTTCCGAAAATATATTATAATAGCATTTTTGTAAGCGTCGATCGATTTACGAAATTTTCATATTTTTTACCATATTATAAGAACATAAATGCCGAACAAATAACATACATTTTTTAATATATTTTTAATATATACGAATTACTAATAAAAGTTATTTTAAATAAAAGATCGATATTTGTATCTAGGTTTTAAAAAATCTAATAATATAATTCTGCTTAAATTACAAATTATTTAACGTATTTAAACCTTAAACAGATAAATAAACGGAACGAATATATTAAATTGTGGAAACTTATTTACGATAGTATATTAATTACGAACAAAATAACTAGGTTAAAAAATTATTTATTACTTAATTAACTTATAATACCAGTAATTATAAAAGTATTAAAATAATATTAACGAACGTAAATTTTGGTTTTACCCTAGATATTTATAAAAAAATATGCAATAATAATTTAATTAATACCAAAATAATGTTTACGTTAAAATAATTACGGTAATTATATTAAAAATTAAAATTAAAATTAAAATTCGTAGGGAATCAAATAAGTAAATATTATAACTAAAAAAGGTTAAAACAATTAATTTTCTAAAAAAGGATATGGTTTTATTTCTTATAAAAAATATTTAAATAAAACGACTTAATAAAAATTCGTTTTCAAATATATCGCTCTATATAAAATTACCAAGAAAATCTTAAAAAATAATTATTAGTTAGAACTTTTACTAAAAACTAAATTTTATTTACTTTTTTACGTTTTTTTACTGAAGTTAATAGCGGATACAATCAAAATATATACGGTATAAGGTGATATGGAAATAAAAAACAAATAAATATACGAAGTAAAAAAATTTTAATATACGAAAATAAAACGGACTTATTTAATACCTAATTAAATAAAAAAAAGCACCCGGATTCCGAAAATATCTAAAAACCCGCTAAAAACTTTATTAACGCCTAATACCTATTAAAAAAGTTTTACCAGTAATAATAAAACCACTAGAAATAATTATATCCTAATCCATATTTACGATAAAATCGACGAAATAAAACTATTTGGAAAACGTAATACGAAATTCGTTTTTTAAACGTTTGCGTTTTGCTTTTAAACAATTAGTTTTTTCTTATTTTTCTAATTTATTCAAGAATTAAAAACCCCGGTTAACTATTTCCATACTTTTTTTGTAAAAAAAATCTTACTAAATACGAAAACGATTTAAACGAAATAACTTTTTATCTAGGCGACAAAATACAGTTAATAACTTTTAACGAATATCATAAAAATATTATCGGGCGGAAAAATTTTTTAACTACAAACGTTTTATTTTTTTTATTAATATTATTTAAAGAAGAAAAAGGGAATGCCGGAATTATCGTAATATCGTTTTTTCAGGATGCATTATTAATAACGCGTTATACCATTCGACATAGTACAAGAATCGCCGGCACGAAAATAAAATATATAAGGCATAATTTCAAACTCAAAATTGAAAATAAAAAGAACTAAGACTTTACGCTTTTTTTTCTAATTAATACGTTTGCGATTTTTAGTAACTCGGCCAGACATAGTTACAGATGGGGAGGGAACTTACCAGAAAAATCTTAAGGGCAAAATTTGGGAAAAGGAGAAATCGTATTATGACCCAGTTAAGGAAAAATCTCGGAAATAGTTACTTGGTAACCCAAATAGGACCCAAATAAGTCGGAATTACGTAATATGGATCCGGAATAATTTAAAGGATCTAACAGGATTTATACAATTATTTAACATGGATCCGGAATAATCCAAAGGATTTAACGAGATCCAAACAATTATTTAATATAAATCTAGAATAATTTAAAGGATTTAACGAAATTTACAAAAGAATATATACGTTTATTATTTTATAATCTAAATAACATTAGCTTATAATATTTATTAATACTAATCGTTTATAATAATAATTCGTTATTTAAGATATTTTTGGTATTACGAAACGTAATACGATTACTATATCCATTACCTAGATTTCTACGATACTTCCGCTAACATAAACCCGTACGACTAAGGTTTAATAGTTGGTTAAACCCCTATGACGAGCTATGCGGTTTAACCAACTATTAAACCTTAAGTCGACGGATTTATGTTGGCAGAAGTATCGTGGGAATCTGAGCAATAAATACAGTAATATATTACGTCTCGTAATACCTTAGGTGCCTTAGGTAACGATGTTGTATTGTAAGCTAAAGTTATCTAAACTATGGAAATAATAAAGGTATATATCCTCGTTCTGGCTTAATATATTTATCATGGCTTAACGATATTTTTCTAATTAAGTCTTTTTAAGCCCTTTTAAGCCCCTTCTGGTGCTTATCCGGCTTAAGCCCTTTTGTCCAATTAGGGCCCTTAAGCCCTTTAAGCCAGTTACGTAATTTCTTAGCTAGGTTGGGGTCTGGTTTTTCAGGATCCCGACCGTTTTCAAAAATTAAGACCGTTAGGTTATAATACGATCTTCCTTTTTTCAGGATTTTTGTCCTTAAAGATCAAATTATTCGTTTGTTAATTTTTGGTAAGTAATTTCTTTTTTTTATATTTATTATGTTAGGTTGCATTAAAAATCCAGGTTTCGCAAACGTATTAATGCTTTCGTTTTTTCAAAATAAATTAACCGCCTTAATTTTATTATATTTTCGAACATTTTTTGTTCCCGTTATAAATCTGAAAACAAAATTTGCAAAGTTTATTGCAGTTTAAGGAAATATACTTTTAATATTATTTACGAAAGTCCCTGTAATTTTTTTAGTTTTTTCGAATTTGAATACTGTAAATTGGTTGTTAAGGAAAATTATCTGAAATTAAAGGAACGTATTATCGAAAAGGAATTTTTAAAAGTTTAATAATATTTTAATAAATTATTTGGTCGTTTAAATCGTTTGCGAAAATAAACGAAATTTTTTCGTTAACGGGGAATTGAAATACTTCGCCGCGGTATTTAAGATATGAAGGTAATGGAAAAATTTAAGCGTTTCGAAAAAGAACAAAAGTAATTGGAAGCTATTATTATAATTATTATGTTAACGCAAACCGCAGCCGATTAGCCCGATATCCCGGTTATTAATTAATTAATTTTTAATTAGGACGCGCCTGTTATTATTAGGGAAAATTTTTTAGTAAACGTTAAGCGCTAATAAGGTTTTTAGCAGATTCTCAAGTGTTTTTGGAATCCGGGTGCTTTTTTCACTTAATTAGGTACTGGGTAAATCCGTTTTGCTTTCGTATATCAAATATCTTTTTCATTTCGTATACTTATTCGTTTTTTATTTCTATATCGTTTTATGCCATATGCATTTTAATTATATTTGTTATTAATTCGAAAAAAAAAATATAAAAAATTAAATTAAATTTAACTTTTAGTGGAAATTCTAATTAATAATTATTTTCTGAGATTTCTTTGGCGATTTTGTATGGACCGATATATTTGAAATCGAGTTTTTTGCTAGGTCGCTTTATTTGAATATTTTTTATAGCAAGGAAAACCATTTCCCCCTTTTCGAAAATTAATCCCTTTAACCTTTTCTGGTTATAGTATTTATTTATTTGGTTCCGTACAAATTTTAATTTTATCTTTATTTTTTTAATATAGCTATCGTAATTATTTTAACGTAAGGATTATTTTAATATTAATTAAACTGTCGTTAGGTATTTTTTTATAAATTTTCGGAATAAAATCAAAATTTATATTCGCAAGTATTATTTTAATATTTTCGTAATAATTGGTGTTATAAATTAATTATGCGATTAGTAATTTCTCAAGTTAATTATTTTGTTTATAATTAATATAATATCGTAAATAAAGTTTTAAAATATAATTTATTCGTTTTATTTATTTATCTGTTTAAGGTTTAAATACGTTAAATAATTTATAATTTAAGCCGATCTATGCTATAAAAGCTTATTAAAACTTAAATACGAAAGTTAATCCTTTATTTAATATAATTTTCATTAATAATTCGTATATGCTGAAAATATGTTTAAAAACATATATGCCAGTTATTTAGCGTTTGTGTCCTTATAATATAGTAAAAAATAAGAGAATTTCGTAAATCGATCGACAATTACGAAAATACTATCGTAATATATTTCCGTAATTGGATTTTTTAATATAAAACATTTAATAATAAAATTAAATATAATTAAATATTATAATCGTTTTATAATTAATAACGGTTGTAATTCTCCGTAAAGCTTATATCGTCAAGTCTTTGCTTTAACGTAAATATTATATTGTTATATAATTTTTTGTATTATTAATTTTATTTAAAAAAAATATGTACGTTTAAAAATTTTTAGGGTTTTATAAATCCTTAGATATCTATATAATTGATATTCGTATATTTTTCGTATTATGTTTTTCAGGTATTTCTTTAAAATTTGTATTTTATCCGTTTTTTAGTTTTTTAGGAAACTATTATTATACTGTTAAATTTTCTAATATATATTGCTAAATATTGCCTAAATTATCGTAATCTGTCGTAGGCATAAATATCTTTTTATAATAATATTAAAAATTATATAACTAATTTTAACCAATTTTTTCGCAATTTAATTATTTGCTTTAAGTATTTGCTTTGCTATTTTTTTATTTTTTCTTGTAAATAATAACGAAATTAAAGTTCGCCAATTTTTCTGCATATTTTAATTATCGTCTTATAAGCTTTTTGATCGTCGTAAATCGGGTAAAATTTTGATAATCCGTATAAACTTTAATTTGGTATAAGTTTTTTTTAGAAAATACTTAAATTTGCGAAATGTTATAATAATGGTCATAAATTTCTTATTTGGAATACCGTAATTAAATTCTGCTTTTTTTGAATTCATACGAAAAAAATGTAATAAGATATAATTTATTTTAATTATTTCGCTATCCGATTATTACGTTTAATACGTAATCCGAAATATTAGTTTTTAATTTAACGAAACGGTTTAAATCGTATATAATTAGTACTAGTTCGCTGGTAATCGTATCCTTAGTATCCCAAAATACTTTTTCCGTATTTGGCGTTTATTTAAATTCTTTTTTTTTCGTAAAATTTATTAGGGGCATAAATATTTTATTAAAATTTTAAATAAATTTTTTATAATAATTAACAAATTTAAAAAATGCTTATATTTCTTTAACCATTATTAACGTTTGCCATTTTGTAATTGTAATAATTTTCTTAAGGTTTATTTTATTATGTTTTAAGATAATAATATATTTTAGATATTTTATTTTCTGTATATAAAATTAATTCTTTTTTACGTTAATAAATAATTTTGCGTCTTATAAAACTTAAAAAACTTTATAAACATATCTTATATATATTTTTTTATTTCGGAAAAAATAAAAATATTACCAAAATAGTAAATAAGGAAAATATTAAGATATTTTTATAATACATAATTAATTATTCGTTAAAAGATTGCTAATACGTTTATAAATCTTATTAATATAATTAAATACTTAAATAATTCGTATTTCGTTTTAAAGGTTATTTTTTATTTATATTGTTTTTTTAATTTTAATAAAATTATAATTATTTTTAAGATCGAATATTATAAACCATTTAATTTGGTAAAATTAATTTTTTATTTCCGTATTTAAAAGTAATAATATTGTTTAATTGCCGATAATTAATTATAAATCGTAATTTTCTATTTTTCTTAAATAAGAAAAATATTAAATATTTTGCTGGTAATTTCAAAAGTCGAATTTATTTTTTTTGTAGCCGATTTTCTAGATATTTTTTGAAAATACGTAATTTGTTTTTATTAAAATTATATATAAGGTAAAGCTTTGTCGAAAATTCTTTTTTAAATATGATTTCGTAATCTTATTGGTTATGTTCTAATAATTTTGTATTAAGTTCCTTTTTAAAAAAATTATTTATATTTCTAATATTATAATAATATATTAATTCAATTTTTTAATTTTAAGGCTGTTATTTTTGTTATTTTAAATCGTTATTTAATTACCTTAATTTCGCTTTAATAATAATAACGATATATCGTATTTTTTAATACTT
Organism: Monosporascus cannonballus; assembly: GCA_004154925.1. Taxonomy (NCBI): domain Eukaryota; kingdom Fungi; phylum Ascomycota; class Sordariomycetes; order Xylariales; genus Monosporascus; species Monosporascus cannonballus. Next base: position 140,578 of record QJNS01000725.1, read on the forward strand.
ATTCTTTTTTTATATTTTGTTTTTTTAGGTAATAAAATATTTATCGTATCCTTATATTTATACTTGTTGCCATTATCGATTAAATATTAAAATCTTAATTTTTTTTCGTTTATTAATAAGAAATAAAACGAACTTTATTTAATTAAATTTTCCGTTAATTAAAATTCCGTATTAACGTATTTATAGTAATTCTAAAATTATATCGTAATTTGCGAATAAAACGATATCGAAATTAACCGTTTAGTAGTATCTTTTAATGAAAATCTTAAAATAATTAATTTTGCGTATAATTTTTTTATTATCGTAAGCGAATTTCTAATTTTCGATATTTGTCGTTATATAAGGTTTTAACTTATATCTTTATAGCAATTTAAATTTATTAACCATATCCGGTATAATATAATTTCCGCCTAAAACTCCGTAATTTATTATTGCGATATATCAATACGTTTTAATTCGTACTTTTAAAATAATAAAGTTATTAATATTTTCTATCGTTACGTTTAAAACCTTTTTTAAAAATTCTTTTTAATTTTTTTTAGTTTTGTCATTTTACGGTTTTTTTTATAAATAATTTTCTTTTTTTTAATTCCTATTCGAATTTATCAAACCTTACTTATATTTTTTTCGTTTAATACGTCAAACTGCTATAATTATTATTATTGCCGGCATATTATTTTTTCGAACCGTATTAATTGTTCTTAATTTTTTTATAATTTCTTTTCTTATCAAATAAATTATTTTCTTATATTTGCAATTATATCTTACTGTACGTCGTTCAGGTTATCGTTTTAAAATTCTTTTATAAATTAACTATTTTTCTCTTAATAACTTTTTTTAGGGGGATTTACAATAAATACCAATTAAAAATAAAAATCCGTAATAAATTTCTAATAATACTTTTTTACTATACGCTAAATTAAATCTTTTTCTATTCAATAATTATATTATCCATAATAATAAAAAAGACTTTTTTACGGGCATGATTTTTTTTCGGGTTAACTTTTTATTTCGGCCAGTTATTAAACATTTTCTGGGGTTATGGTTCGAAATTATCGATATTATTATTTATCGTTTTTATTATTTCCGGTACGATTTAAAAAATCGAATCTCTTATAATATATATATACGGGTAATTCGTTTATAAATATGTTATTTTTATTTTTCGTAATTAAGATATTTTCGTCGTCGACAATATACGGTATATATTTTGCCATATCGATCAAATATTCCGGAATAAACTTTTTTTATCCAATTCTAATATTTGCGTAATTATCCTTATAATACTTTTTATTATATTTTCAATATTTATTAAGTTAATTTCCTAATTTTTCGCATTTTTTGTCGGATTTCTTATCGTAATAATTCTCATTAAACCTTTTGTTATAAGCTTAATATATACTTAATTTAAATTATATTAATAATTTTGCTATCGTTTTCTTAATTATTTTTAAATTATCTTTGCGGTATAAAAATCTAATTATTTTATTATAACTTTTTAAGCTTTTTATATTTATAAGTTTTATATCTTATTTTGCTATAATTAAAATATTTAATTTAGCTTTAATTTTATTTATAAGTAACGCCAAATTCCATAAATCTTAACGCCGTTCTATAAAAAATAAAAAGTACGTCTTACTTTTTCTCTTAATTAAACTTATTATATTCCGAATATAAAACGTATTATTTTTTTTCTTATTATTTTTCAAATTATTAATTATTAATCTTAATTATTTTTACAATATACCGGTTTAAAATAATTAATTATTTAATTTAAATAATTTTTTTATATCGTTTTTTAACTTTTTAAAAAATATATCGATAAAAACGTCGGCCTAATTATTTCCTTATTTTGCTTTAATTACAAAACTTTTAAAGGTTACGGCGTACTTAAATATAAATCCTTTTTATCGGAATTACAGAAAATATTAAGCCGCAAATCATTTTTTATCCGGATTACCGAAATTATTACGTACTTTATTTTCGAAATTAATATAAAATGAAAATTTTTATTAATAAAATTTTTTTATTTAAATTTCTTATTTCCAGGAAATTTCTTAAAATAGGCTTAAATTAATTAATTATATTTCCTATTAGGTATGCTTTTATTATTAGGTCTATATCCGTTAAATTATTAAGGTTTAAAAAACGAAAATAAATTGATACTTAAATTAAAAAAGGTTAAAAATTACCTTTTTTATCGTAAGGTTTTAACTTTTTAGGTTTTATACGAGCGAAAAAAGATTAAGTAAATAGCGTAACTTTAAATTATCGAACTTTTTTTTTGATTCCTAAATTTGAACTTAAAATTACTAAATAAAGGTTTTTTAAATACTGGTTAATATCTTAATAATATTAAATATTATTTAAAGTTTAACGATATTATTAAACAAAATTTTATAACATATAATAAACTATACAATTTAGCTAATTTTTAAACCTTAAGTTAACGGGTTTATATTAATAAAAATATCGTAAAAATCTAAATAATAAATACAATAACGTATTACGTTTCGTAATATTAAAAATACCTTAAATAACAATATTATATTATAAATTAAAATTATTTAAATTATTAAAAAATAAACATATATATTCTCGTTCTGGCTTAATATGTTTATTATGGCTTAACGATACTTCTTTAGTTAAATCTCCTTAAGCCCTTTTGAGCCCCTTCTAGTGCTTATCCGGCTTAAGCCCTTTTGTCCAATCAGGGCCCTTAAGCTCTTTGAGCTAGTTACGTAACTTCTTGGCTAGGTCGGGGTCTGGTTCTTCAGGATCCCGACCGTTTTCAGAAGCCAAGACCGTTAGGTTATAATAACCCCCTAGCTCGTCATAATATTACGATATAAAGCAATTATATTTAATTATGAAATTATTTCAATTTAATTAATTCCGAATTCAAAATAAAAATAAATAATAATAATAATTAAATAATTTAACATATATCGATTTGCATTTTTAACTAATTATAAAGCTATAATAATTATTATTAATATATTTCGATATAACAATAATAATTATATTTTTATAAGATGATATAAAAACTTTTATAATTCGTAATTACATAAAAATAAAATTAAGATTAAATTAAATATTTCAGTTGCGATAAAATAAGATATCAAGCATATAAATATAACGGATATAAAAACCGTAGAAAAATAAATTGAAATATTTTCATAACAATAATAATAATAATAATGATAATAATAATAATTAAACCGTTAAAGTAATCGAGGTCTAATATAACTATATATTATATTTATATAAAGTTTATTACCAGAGATAAAATATTAACAAGTAATTTAAAAAGTCGTATTACAAATTAAAAACATACTGTGAGAATATAAATAAAATAAAGTTATCAAAAAAATTAAAATAATTTATTTAAACTTTTTGGATTAATAAAAGAAGATATTTATTATTTACAATAACAAATAATAAAATTAGTTTAATATTGAACAAAAAGACTTTAAGTTATCATCGAATAATACATATATATTTTAAAAAGCTTTCTTGAAAATAAGAAGGAATAAAAAAAATAATATCGACATTTTTTGATTATTTCTTAACAATACTAAATTACTTCATAAAGAGATTTATGAATTTAACTTAAAAATATTATTTATTAAAAGACATTTTGTAATGTTGCGAATAATATAATTATTAAACGGAAAAAAGTTAATGTAATAAACGATAAAAATATTATTAAAAAGTTATTATTAATTTTTTATACATCCGACAAATACATGATTTAAAGAAACTATATTAAATCGAAATTCATAAAAACTTAATTTAAACATAAAACCATCAAAGAAAATATAATAAAGCAGCAAATTAGTAATTTAATAAATAAAATACTATAATAATTTCAAAAAACATTACGCTAATTTGAAAGAAAAACTCGTCGATGAAAACAATAAATATAACAACGTAATAGTGCAAATTAAATATATAAAGACGGTTGATAGAATCGAACAAAATTTTAAAACAAGTTATTTTTAAAAATCTGAAAAATAACAAAACTTGAAAAGGTTGACAAAAGCTTTTATGTTACGACCCGACCAGCTTCGGCCTCGAAAAAGGGTCAGACAAGGATAACTGTCAGCTAGCAGGGGGTGCTCTAGCACCCCATATACGGAAGATTCCTTCTGACCGGAACATATATGTTCCGGGACTAGATCACCTTAAAGTGCAGTGCGCGTTCTAGAGCACTTGCAAGTAGTAATCAATACACATACAACTGATGTCCCTTATATCTGACAATAACACGGGCTACCTCTCGGGTCACGTAACAATGATCACTACCAAGCCAGTGATCATCGGTGATCAAAGGTGATCTCAAATAATCGTAATCACCACCGGCTGCAGGCTATCTAGACCACGAAAGGACATGGTACGGGGCTCATTGAACTCGTTCTTGTGCTTTCCGAAGCCTTTTCACTCGCCGGGATATTATTCAATATCATTTGCTCTTATAATAGAGATGCTACTCTGGTTGAACCATTAGTGAATGAAACCGTGGAGCGGCGAACTGAAATAGACAATATTTCGAAGCCCTCGTACTAGCTTTCCAACTCAACTATAACATCCATTAACATCCCCCTTCCTACATCACCCAAGATATCAGTACGGCGCCTACTTAAGGCTTCCATCCCCCTGTTCTGTCACGGAAGAAACCGTTCGGGTCATATCTCTCTGCAACGTCTCGTGCGAATGCAGCATCCTCAGGCTTCAGCCTTCCCCAGTAATCTTGTCTGTGGAAAGCATAGTTCATGAAGAGAGGGCAGTGTACGTTCGGCAGTTTGCCTTGCTGTTGGTACGTGAGCACCCTCTCACGGATGCCTCCGTACGTGTCCTGCATTTTCTGGTCCATCCTCTCATAGTTGAGCCGCTGAAAAGAAAAGGCGTAGTTCATTTCAATGATCAGGCGGTCCGCATCAGGATCGACGTTGATCAGATCCCCACCTCTTTCCAAGGCAGCTTCGGCAATGCGTTTCGGGAACGGTTGGAAGGCAATAGAGGATACAATGCCCGGAACGAGCTGAACTGTGCCCGACATATTCCTCCAGTGGTCGTGGAAGGCTCCCATGATCTCCTCGCCGTCCGCGGCCGACGGTAAAGGTACGGTCTCCGTACCGATCTGCACAGCCGATGCCGGAAGAACCACCCAGTTACTTCCAGACATGAGTTTCGCATACAATTGGACCTTAGTAGTGTCTAGTATGGGTCCGACATCTGTGAAGTTCTTGAAGATACCCTCGGGCACGTCAGGTCCGTCATAGAGGAGGAAGAGGATCCAAGAATCGATAAGGTCAACAGGAGCGCGTTCCGCCGTCACGATGACCGCGGCCTTGTCATCGGTATTATACTCAGTAAAGTCTCTGACGGCCTTTAACATCGCGCGGGCGTTCTCATCCGTGTGTTTGAAAACTAGGTTGCCGCCGAAGACATCGCCCTGACGATACGTCTGCAAGAGGTATGACACCACGATAGCAAAGTTGTTGCCACCCCCCTTGAGGGCCTTGTACAGATCAGGGTTCTGCGTAGCGGATGCCGTGGTAATGGTGCCGTTGGTAAGGACGACCTCGTATTCGACGACGGAGGACGCGGACCAGCCGTACTGCGCCGACATATAGGACAGTCCTCCACCAAGTATCAAGCCACCCACACCGGTGTTGCCAATACGGCCGCCGACAAAGGTCCACCCCGTCCCGTCCAACTCCGCGGAGATGCTGTCTAGCCGCTGGCCTGGGCCGACCCTAGCAACGCCGGTCTCCTGGTTCAGTGTGACCTGGTCGAGTTTCTCCATCGAGATGAGCGGTCCACCATCAACGCTCGACCAGCCATTGTTTGGGTTATGCCCGCCAGACTTGACGGCAAAGGGTTCGGAGTTGATGGTGAGAACTTGCACAATGGTGGACACCTCCGCGGCGCTCTTTGGGAAGAGCACGCAGGTAGGCTTCATGGCCCGACATGATGTCGACCAGTAGTCGTTTCGCTCGGTGGTGTACGAGACTGAGAGGGGACGAGCCACCTCGATCGAGGAAGTAGCCTCGATATCATCACAGCTGTCGGCCCAAGCTAGCCCCGCGAGGAAGATGGCCGAGGCAACGATGGCACGAGCAGAGAACATCTCGGGCTTGGGATATCTCAAGAATTATATTGCCGGCTCAGTTGACTACAGAGAAGTAGAGTGTTGCGAAGCCAATATATCCTCTTGGAGTTTCAGCCTCTTATAGACGTCGCTCCCGTAAGGAGACCGAGTATAAGGCCCGCAATGGTAACCCCAGCGCAGAAATCGGTCCAGTTAAAGATCATGCCCCCGCGATAGGTGAGAGCCAGAAGCAAGAAAACATCGAACAACACGAAGCATAATCATGCATGATAGACGCATCAAGCCCAATTCTGCCCCAAATCTCTGATCGGCCGCGCTGCCGCGGTAGAGATCAAGATCTACGGCAGAGAAGAATCCAAGATTCTTACGCGGTAGTTTCCAGGGTGCCATCTGATTAGGGAATGATCACCAAAAGAGGAATTGGATTGAAGGGTCTCATATGTGTCTTAGGCGTCTTGGAAATCAACATTAACCAACCATGGGATCAGTCCGCGTTGCCAGCTTTCATCAAGGCGCTGCTCTTCCCATTCCGTACATAAGCGACAGCGCCTTTCGGGCGAAGGTAGCTTTGCCAGTGGTCAGCACTATGGCGTATGTAAAGGTGCGTCGAACCTGCATATAACTTCATAAGCAGCCGCGCATCAGGATATACCACCCATTTCCTGCTAGGAACGTTGCCAAGAGGAACTGAGGCTTATGGTAGCCCACCTTTCACACCATAATCCTATCATCAACAGCGTGACTACGGTAGCGTCAACGGCCCGTGAGGCCCCGGGATATTATCAAGACAACTACGCGAGACAACCACCTTTGCGACGTGCCATCGTCGTTCTAACCCCTGGACGACAGGGCCAATGAGCATAGCCTGTGTGTTACGCTCCAAATCTCCCCCGACTTAGTGCTGACATTAATAACGGCCCGGATCTTGCTTAGACACAGTCAGCTGTGAATTCGCAGCCCTCAACGTCCCCCCGTAGTGTTAGATGGGGGAAAATTGCAACTACGATGAGCCAGCCGCAGATGCAACCGTCACATCCCACCCATGGTCTCCGCAGAGCCAGAAAGTTGATGGGGAAGAATAGTTATGCCGCGCGAAGCGAGGCATGGATTAGCCGGCAAACAGGATGCACCCACCTCACAGTATTCATACCGTATTCTCCAACCAGTTGCGTCCGTTTCCGCTGGTCTCCCGGAAAAGGTAATGCAGCGATTACTAAGCCAGTACCAGGTCTCGTCGGGATCCCAGCGGCAGCAATAGAACTCCCTGAGCCGATTCGCGGCGAGCTCCGGCGAGAAGGAATATCCAAGCGAACCGGTGAGGGGTGCACATTCTGTGTCCGGAAACCAGCTGTAGTCATAGTCCCGTCCTCACATGATAAGGGGACGTACTGATCCGAGGTCATTGGCCAGGTGCTACCATGACAAGTCGAAAGTCTTGACAGGCAGGACAGGCTATAAATCTTGATCTGCTGTAGCTAGCCCATTCCTAGTTGCCAGTGTCGCGGGTATCTTTTGGGACTGGACGGAGACAACTTTAGACGACCCCGCTGGGTTGCATTATACTATACACTCCGCGGGTTTTCCCTGTTTCATGAAAAGATGGCCAACATTGATGAGCCCTTGCTAAGCTAAAAGCCTCAATACGTGTGATCCGTCTTAATCATACGGTTGGTCATCCAATGCTATACTCTACGACCCCGGTGGTATTTTCAAGGACTTATCTCAGGGGGCGTAGTGTCCCCCACCCACTTCCTGAATTTACCCACTTCCTGAATCCGATTTTCGCTCCTTCAACACCCACTCCTTTTAACAACATTCCCCAATAACTCAACCCACACAACGTTTCTGAAGCTCCAATTTGGGATGGGACCTGATTATGAATATCACATCTAGTATGCCTTAGCAGAAATTGCTGCGGGCGCTTAGCAAAAGGCAACGGTTAACAAATAGAGCACCTTATTTACGCAGAAAAAAGGTGCAAAACCGTACGCCTAAGGTTATTAATATTAATAAATCCTTAGCCCTTTGCAAAAAAACGAACTGGTAAAATGGATATTGGACGAGGAAGCTAGTAAGAGAATGCCGTACGACTTCGAAATACGTTAAATAGCAAAATATATTAATTAAGCTAATGGAAATACCCATTCCTTTAGGAAATATTGGGTTAACCGTTTTATTAGCCGGCATTTAACGTTTTAAAAAAAATTATAAAAGTTTTTCGAAACCTTTTGTATATTTTTCGACCTCTTTAATAAAATTCGAAATTTTTAATAACAATATAAAGTTATTATCCGCAAGCTAAAAATTAATAACGAAAATATCGTAAATATAAACGAAATAAGCGTATAAAAAAATAAAACCAAAAAAAGGAAAGTAATTAAAAACGTTTTTACGAAACGTGAATTTCGAAAAGTTTCCAAGGCAATAATTTAGATAACGATAATCGAAACTATTACGGCTAACGGGCGACGGTTAATACCCGTAATAATCTTTACCGGTTTCACTTTTTAAAAATAATAATTCCCGTATTATTTTCCTAAATGGAAATATACCTTTAGCAAAACGGGCTGGAATAACGCTAAGATCGCCTTCGAATAATTTCGGAAAATTTATTTTTTCGAAACGAAACCTTTATATCCTAGCGATTGGAGGTTTTTTATTTTAAATTAACATATTACCTATATTATAACCGAATTTATAGCTAAATATAAAAGAAATAAGGTGCGTTATTTGTATATATTCTTATATAACTCCTATATTATATAATTATTTAATATGGGGGTATTCGTTATATTAAAATAGTATTATTATTAAAAAATAATGGATTTTAGCTTTTTCGTAATTTTAGTTTTTATTAATAAATAATGCTTTTTAAAAACGTATCGCGAGGTTTTAAAAAAGGTCTTTAACTTCCGAAATATATATTTGGGCTTTAAAGCGATAAGTATTTCGCCATTTAACGCGGATAAACCGTTCCAGCATCCGAAAATGGTCGGGAACTTTCCGCGTTAATAAACCTCGGAGCCAATAAGTTTCCTTAAAAAGTGTTTTATAATGTGGTATGCGCCTAAAAGAGGCAAAGACGTCCAGGATTAGTTTTTGGCCATTAGTTCGCAAAAGGTCGTTATCTTTCGTAATATTCGTACCCTGTTCAGGAAGGCCTTTAAGGCCTTTAATCTTAAATCCGTTAAAAACGTTACTTTACGCCATGATAAATAAGATCTAAAGAAATAATTAAAAGCTTTAAAGCCTTAAGGGCGTACTGCAATAACCAGGGATCTTAACGATATATTCCCTGAGATTGAACAAATTATGGAAACTAGGGAAGCTGTTAAGGCTTCCGTTAAAAGGTACGAGCAACAGTACGCGAAGGACTTTCTGGAGGGGGCTATGGAAATTAATCGTATATTAATAGAGGATATGCTATTTCAGTGGCAATTAGAACGAAGCAAAAATATACCGTTTTCGTTGAGATATTAAAGAGTGTTGTTGGTGATACCCTCGTATTCGGTGTTGTGGACCGATTCAGGAAGTGGGTAAATTCAGGAAGTGGGTAGGGGACACTAGAATTTTAGAGTACAATCCCACGTATATAAACGTAGCGGTCACTCCCCTACCTATTAAAGCGTATGTGATAACCCTTTAAGAAGAAACCTAGTTAAGGACTAGAGGGGTTCGAAGTTATGAGAGTCTGATATCGCACAGTGAAGCATTCATTTCCGAAGAGTCATGAAGTTGTCGGCAGAAATGGTTACATACAGGTCTGTAGGTGATGAGTATGCCTCGTTACCTGCATGGAAAGAGCAGAAATCGGAAATTCAAACCACCGGAGTACGCCGTGGGGTATGTAGTTATATCACGCCATCCTAATGTCTTAAGAGAAGCATACATATAAGAAATTTTTTCTGGGAACCAATTTTTTGACTTTACCTTTAAGGGCGGATGGTGCGATAAAAGGGGTTTGATTTCCTTCCAATCTTATAGATGGCCTGTTGCCTATAGTATTCGGCTCATAATGCACTCAGGAAGGATGTTCGAGCAGCCTTTCTCATGACCACCTCACATACTACGGTTGCTCAAGCCGTTGGCCGACTGTCTCGGTAAATCCTTGCTCCCATTAGCGAGGTAACAGGCCCCACCATAAAGCAATGGTTCTCTCGACGATATATCCAAACAGCCGTGGCTCTTTATATTTTTCGTGTTAGCCCAACCGATCACATGAGCATATTCGTCATCTCATCAACGGTCCAGTAATTTCTCATATTTTCCGCACCGAGCGTCTTGACCTCCTGATGAAGATGAGTCCAGAGCACAGTTGTGAGACCCTGACATCACACACAGAAGCATATAACTGAAGAAAAGTGTATTAACAGGTTGCCTGACCTCTAGAAGGTCTTCCATAGAAGGTGAAGGTGGTGAACCCTCCTTAAATACAGATAAAAACAGTGGTAGCCAAGAGATAAGAATACCGGAGTGGCCGAGGCAATTTCCACTAGCTTGTTAGCTAACTAAGCCATGGCGTAGCTAGGTTCAACAACAGTACCCCATCCTTCCATCTTCAACCTCAGAGCCCCCATCTCCAGTTCGGTCTCGCCGCTCTTGCACTTGCGCAGATACTTTTGCAACACCTCCAGACCCCGATGTATCTCCTTGTGCTGCCTCAGTAGCTCTGCCGCCCCGTTGCCCCTCCCGCTCCGGAACTCGGGCATCTTCTTGGCGAGGACCGGGAAGAGGTACGTCTCCTCCATCTTGTGGTGCATATCCAACCCCTGCACGAACTGCAGCCCCGCGTCGACAAAGACCCTCAGAGACATGCCGCCCGGTCGTTTGCCCGAGGTGCACGCCCCCCACAACATGTTCCACGTGGACCGGATGTGGTTGTGGTACAAGTCCATGAGTTCCGCTAGTCGGTTGTATTGCCGGAACTCGTGGTCGCTAAGGGGTGGCAACTCGGGTTCCTTCGATTGCCCGGATGCGGTCTCGGACTCTGGAGTTGCTGCTCCGGTGGCGGGCGCCGGGGGTTGTATGGTTGTCACCCGCTCCGGAGACAGTTCGGATGACATTGTGCGGTTTTGGAAGGTAGTGAACATGCGCGATGCGGGGGCTAGTGGGGTTGCATGTAAACGTATACTACTCGTCTAAGGAGGAAACTACCGCCCCGAGAGGTGAAAGTAGTCTTGCGATAGCGCTTGTGGTGATGCCACTACCAATACGACTGCTACGAGCTACAATATAACATCGTGGAATGCGGGGACAGGTGAGCATTAGATCGTATGGGATTTATGAGGTTAAGAACGACACATATGAAACCATATACATTTTAAATGAGTCGTGGGCCATGAGACGGTACCAAAGCCAACGCCAAAAAACCGCATCATGGCGAGAGATGACGATGAGTCAGCCATTGGAAATCAGAAAAGCTTCTACGATGAACCGGGGGTTGGCTGAGGCAGATACACCGATAAGATAAGACCGCTTAGTCCACCAGTTTCCACTCTATCAAGAAATGGATATCATAAAACGTTTCCTACCTCCTTGGCTTGCCGTCGAGGAGGGCTGAAGATGACTTTGTCAGCATGACAGGTCAGAGGAATAGAGCTCTACCTCACGGTACAACCACCACATTAAATTGGAGAAGATATAGTTCCCCCTTATATCCGACTGGAGTATATTAGGAGCTCGCGTTGTATTTCTCGATAATTATATCGTGCGCTGCACCGAGCATAAGGGGGTTGAAGAGGCAAAGGTCTTCCAGTCTGCGGAATAGGAAGTCGTACTAACAATAAGGCAAATAGTCTATTGTATGTGGAACCATCGGCAGCAGATAGAAATAGGGCCATTTCCCGACGTCGTCACCCAGCCGAGCTTCGACATAACCATCTCTCATCCATCGTGTAGGAGGTGTTTGATGGTGGATCAGTCTGCTTAATAACACATGGTATAACACCCAATTTATCCTTGGCATGCAGAACCCGACCGCGCGGAAATGCCCGAGAACAGGGACTTAAGCAGATACGGTTAGGCGCTCCAGGTTGGAGCGGCGAGTAGATTTTCACGCACACCTGAGTAAATGGGTAACAGTTAGTGCCTAAGCCATTTAGAAACTCTGGAAACGAGGTTGTCAAGAGGGTATATGCAGGGAATTTGCAGGGAATTTGCAGCACCGAAAAGCTGCTCGGGGAAGGAGACCCCGGCATAGCAAGGAAGATGCTGTTGCCACGAAGTGGGAAGGAGGTATTTCCTCGATCGCCTATCGGGATTGTCCGAGGAAAGCTGGGATTCCATCGCGCGATGGGTGCATCGACACCTCACTTAAACCATAGTGTTCCGATATGCATGCAAGGATCCTCCCAGCGAGCTTGGGTAGTCCCCAAGCTCGGGTAGCCGATACCACGTAGGCGCCAACAGAGTTCCATGAGGGGCATAATCATGAAACAGCATATTCTATAGCTGCCTAGCGGCGTATCTACCAGACTACCGCGGTCTGTCTCACCAACGGAAAGATCCCCCAGTCCGGCACTCAGCAGCGACGTTTCCCTTTTTGATTCAAAGCAAACCCAGTCAGCCTGATGCATTACCCTACACGCCAGAGGAGCTCCCCTCCCAACTTCCTGATCTATTTAGGCACCCAACCCCTATTCCTAACCGCGGACGGCAGCACCTAGCGCACCACCCGTGAACTGTGTGCCACCGGCCTGCCTCGGCACACCTCCCGTCCTGCCGCCACGGCCGCCGGTCCTCTGTCCGCCCCCGCGACCGCCGCGCGCGTTCTGGCCGCCGCGGCGGTCAAAGGCGTTGGCGGTGCCCTGGGTGCGCTGCTCGAGGGTGCGCTCGTTGGTCTCGATGAGCTGGGCGGCCTTGTCGGAGAGCGTGAGCGCGAGGCTCTGCAGCCGCGAGAGTTCGACGCCCTTGCGGAAGATGACGGTCTGCGTGACCTGGTCGAGAGCCGCCGCCAGCTCCTCGTGGCTGATCATCTTGCTCACGACCGCCGCGACCTTGCGGTCCTCGAGCTCGAACATGGATGATAAGGTAGATACCGCGAGCGTGTCGTAGTAGGGCGCGTAAGTGAAGAGGTAGGTGCGCAGGCCCTCCTCCTGGATCTGCTTCGATAGCATCGCCTTGATTCCTTCCGTATCCGGCATCAGGTCCCAGATCTTGATGCTGTGGATGAAGTGCGTCGACTTCTTCCACTCGCCGGCGGCGAGGGCGCGTGACGCCTGCATGACGTGATCACGCGTGTTCTCGGGGGGCCCGGTGAAGATCTGCCGTTCGTGGTACTCGAGCATGCGCCGATACGTCTTGCTGATGACCCGCTTCTTGATGTCAGGCGAGGAGCCGGTCTGGGCGAGGAGGGGAATCTCGAGGAGCATGCTGCACGTCAGGTAGACGCACTCTAGGAGCTCGAGGTTGATGTGCATGTGAAAAGGTAGTTGCCGTTGCTTCTCCAGCCGCTCCTGCTCAGGGGACACCTGGCTGTACCGCTGGATCATAACGCCCTGAGCCAACAACTCCTTCTGCCTTCCGCTGCCGCAGATCTCTTGGAGGGTGTTTTGTGCGTCGTAGACGAGCCCTTTCCGGAAGGCACAGAGGCCGACCTGGACGAGGGTTCTGTTGTAGAGGATCTGGGTCTGGACGTCGAAGCTGCCGATCGTCTCCTGCAGATGCGACATGAGCATCATGTCTCGGGCTCGGTAGTACTCGTCATGAAGAGCCAAGAAGTAGATCTGGCAAAGCATGGCACGAGCACGAATGATACCCTCGCTGTTCTCGAAGAGGTACTTGCAGAGGATGTTGAGGAGACTGGTGGCGTCGGCGACTTCGCTACGTGGCGTTATGACGGACTCGGCGCCGGAAGGCACCGACTTCCAGGCGTTCTCCTCAAGGATCTTGACGACCTGGGCGGGCTTGAAGTAGACGTGCTCGAGTCTACGCATGACGATCCGATTTAGGCTGTCCTGCGGGATCTCCAGAGACTTGTCCTTTCCGAGGTGCTCATAGTAGAGGAGGCCGCGAAAGATGATGTTGTACAGCGAACCCTCGTCCGTCAGCCGCTCAATGTACTCGGAGGTGTGGGGGTCGATGGTTTGCAACGACCGGGTAAGCTCGTCGTCCAACCGCTCGACGTATGACACGATGCTGCCGGGGACCTTAATGTACTTCTCTCCCGGCTGCAGGGTGGGCGCCTTGTCGTCATCCTCCCATTCCTCGGCGTTCTCGATGACGATGTGATCGCGATTCGTCTCCAGCACCTCGAACAGAGTGGCCAGCTCCTTCTCGGCGGCCGTCCAGTGCTCTAGGGGCATGGAGGTTGCAGCACCAGTGCCGAGATCGAATCGTGCCGAGATGATGGTGAGGAGAACTCTGATCCGCTGGTAGGGGGTGACGGCTACTTCCAGCAACTTCTCCATGATGCGGATCTGCTCGAGACGGTCGGTGTTCTTCTTGCCGCGAGACTCCATGATGGCTCGCAGGTGCTTGAAGATGCTCTCGGGTGTGAACTGGAGCGTCTTACCGCCCTTGCCGACAGTGGAAAAGCCTTCTTCATCGCCCTCGACCGGTCCCTCGAAGACTTCGGCCTTGGCCTTCTTGGGCTTCGGGGCAGGAGCCTCGTCGTCCTCATCGTCGGAGAAGAGAAAGTCGGTGGGATCCGCCCTGTACTGTTCGACCTGAGATTGGTAGTCCTTGGTGAGCTTCTTGATCTTCTGCTTGACGGCGTTCAGACCCCGGGCGCTCGTGGCGTTCATCTTCTTGGGCGTGACCTTCTGCTTGGAGATGGCCTCGTTCATCGAGTCCTCTAGCTCGACGAGGGCCTTGATGTACATCTTGGGCACGCGTCCCCGCTCCGTCATCTTGGTGGCATGACGGTTGAGTTTGTCGAATTCTGGGTGTAGAGGAAATCCAAAGTTAGCATACTTTTGATGCAACTAGATCAGATCCTGCCGTAGCGCGAGATGCGTATGAATGGCATGCGGTATATGAGGAGGAAACGGGAGGGCGAAACGTACCGGTAGATATAGCGCCCCAATCATTGATCTTTTGCCGCTTCTCTATGGTGTCGATTATGGCCTCAAGTTCTGCCATCTGCTTGTCCTTGGCGCTTTTTAACGTCTTGGGGGCGTCGTCATCGTCGCTAGATTCGTCGCCTGATGACTCGTCTCGCAAGAAACGTGCGGCACCGGATTTCTTAGCCCCCTCGTCGTCACTGGATTCATCCTCCGATTCATCATCGTCGTCGTCGTCATCCTGATCGTCGGACTCGCGCTGGTCTTGCTCCTCTTCTTCTTCCTCTTCTTCTGAGTAGAGGTTCTCCTCGTCAGAGCTGCTCTCGGAGGAGCTATCGTCGCCGGCGCGGAAGAATCGGGACATGTTGACTGACTGTTGACGGTGCCGTATACTGCTGCTGTTCGTTACTGGGGAATAAAATTACCGCAGGTGACCAGAGGGGCCGAGAATTATCGTGGACGGTCACCAGGGGCAGTTGGGTACCGTAGTTGCAGTTTGGCTGGTGATGACCCAAAATCTTGGAGGGGCAAAAAAGGATGGGAAAATTCCAGTGGTGATTTCGAAAATTCACCGATTGAATTTTGGTGCTCTGAGGGAGGGCAGGTGGGGTCGGATGCCTTCACTACATGCATACATGCAATCAGCGCTAGGTAGCTGTGTACTTAGGCAGGAAGGCATCCTTAGCGGGAACTGAGGCGATACCAACATGTATATATACCTAGATACGGCGGTCCCATGCTTCAAAGTAAACACATCGATGGATGACAGCATATTCAGAGATGGAAAGCGCATTGTGTGATTCTGTGAATTTCCCTCGCTCATAGTACAGAATTGAAGGCTTTAAGGGCGGGTTTATTACTGCGACACTCCAACAGGGGTTGAAGCCGGTCGATTCCGGAGATAGATGTCGTATCAAATGTTATGGTTGCCAAAGACATTAACTTAGGAGTACAGATATATGCGTAACCATTATTACCGCGCAGGTAACCTCCGCTCTCAGCTTGAGGTGACATCTCGTGCGATAGGGAATATCTACTTATATGTTAGGAGAAGGCCCTAAAAGGGAACAATTGCCCCGTCATTACTCTTAAGAGCGCAGACAATACCTCCCAGAAAGTCCTAATACCCTGTCAGTGTCTCCCGTTCGTGTCTTCATACTGCCCATTCCCAATGAAACCAGACGCCCAGATCACGCTGCGCCTTACCCAGCCGAACTCCAGGTTGGTGCTCCTCTAAGGTCAGAAGAAAAGCGACAAATCAAGCTAAGCATCACCTGAAATACCCGTGAGAGTATCAAGTGTCGAGATCGAACCAGTGGGGATCATCCTTTGCTCGCCAAGGCTTGATATCTCTCGGATTCGCCTCGCGGCTTTTCTTGGCTTGACTGAGAACCCTCTGGCTTTCGTCGCTGTTGTACAAGTCGCCGAAATCCTTGATCTCGCTGCGGGCGGCTTGTACTGATTTCAAGAGGCCCTGGAAGACCTCATCGGCTATGCACCCCGTCAGTCAGTAAGAAACATAGTGTCTAGTCGTCCTTGGGGAAAAGTGCGTCGGCTTCTTACGGGTTTGTTTCGTGGTTATTGACTCTAGCATGCGTGGAATCGTACCTCTCAATTCCTGGCACTATAGATACCCCTATCGTGTCAGCAATTCCCGCTTTAGCATCTCCTAAGAAACGAGGACGCGATCCGGGGGTTGTACCTTTATGTGAAGCAGCTTCAGTTGCTTCAGTGCCTGCTGAAGCTGTTCTTCGTCCCACTCCTCCTCCGGCTTTGCCCGCATTGCTTGGGTGCCGGGACCGGACATCTTCTTCTGTTGGGTTGCAGACATGTCTTCGGCGTTATTCTACAGGAAGTAGAAAGTTGAGAATGACGATGACAGTATGATTTGCCGGAGATGAACATATAGAAGTAGGTTATCAGTGTCTCCAACTACATAGTAGGCATTCCCGTGTACAAGGTACACAGAACTCAATACCGACACAGTGTAGGGACATACGACCTGATTAGTGAATATTTCTGCTTATACTGACTATACTAATATGGACCTAATGGATAATCGCCTATGCATGCTGATAAAATGTGACTAGAGTCGTATTGGCTGGGCACATTGTCGTAGGATTGCCTGATCACATGAACTATGAGTACATAGGTACATCCATTCAAGGATCCCCGAATCATACTTGTACTTACATAGTAGGTAGTAGCAAGAGGCCGCTTGGCGCCCCCTGTCTCCACCGGGCAGCGGGGCCCCCTCAGTTTTCTCGGGCCGGAAAAAAGATTGCGCCCACCCATTCAAGACCGTGTAAATTTCTCCCTCCAATTCTTCCTCACACTTCTTCACAGTCCGGCTTGCCCAAGAAAAACACGTCTTTGCCCGTACGCAACGCGTTCGATCAACACAGTGGGAAGCCTCATTTAGACAACGCAGTCATACTAACACGCCTACGCCCAAAAATCACCCCGCCACGAATCGCAAACGCGCAGGCCCAGATTTGGCGATCCGTCCTATATTCTCACAGTACAGCCACGACTCAACGCACTCACGTTTCCCCTCCGCCCCCTCCTTTTTCCCCTACGTCAAACGCCCTTTGCCCCTAACCGCCCTTCGACAACCGCCACCATTTCACTCCCAACGCTCCCCCCGCAGACCCCCCACCACCCCGCCATTGCCGGCCTTCCCAACGGCACCAGTCCGGCATTGAATAGCACGCCGCGACTGAGCGCTGCCGGTGGCGGTCCTGGTGGAGGAGCTGGTGGCGGAGGCGGTGGTGGACAACCCCATCAAGTTTTGGCCGCCGCTACGACGCCTTCCTCGTCCTCGATGGGCCCCGGTGCCAGCGGCGGCGGGCTCGGGGGTGATGTGATGGCGACGCCGACAGCGACCATAGCGACCGGGGCTCTAGCGCCACCGCCCGAGGGCATCTACCGCACATTTGAGGACCTCCTAACGGCAGTCCAACGCGTGGCTAAGGACCAGGGCTATGGAGTCGTCAAATTGCGCGCCAGCAATTACCGTGACGGGAAGCCCACCCGCTACGATCTTGTCTGCGATCGTGGCGGCGTCAAGTACAACAGCACGGCCAAAAAGCGCAATCCCAGCACCCGCAAGGTCGATTGTCCCTGGCGAGCTAAGGCCGTCTGTGAGGTCCAGCTCCAGAACCAATGGCGATTCGCTGTCCAGGACGCAAGACACAACCACGAGGCGAGAGTACCTGCCGCCCCTCCGGGCCAGGAGAACACGCCTATCGCTCAGAGCATTCGCAGCTTAACCAACAAGATGGATCGCATGAGCCACGAACTGAGCCAGGGCTTCGGACGCATCGAGACACGTCTCGAGGGCATCGAGAAGCGGCTCGAGGCCATGGAGGCGCGTATCAACACCGTCGAGGCTCGCATGTCGGGCATAGAGGGTGCGGGGCGTATGGAGATCCCAATGGACAACCAGATGGACATCGGTGAAGGATCCATGCTAGGGCCGGCCGTCATGTAGCGCCCTGACGGCCCCAGCCGGTCTGACCAATTCGATGTCGGTGGATATCCGCCCGAGGTGCCTAACGCTGGCGGTAGGGACGTCGGGTAGCGGCGGTTCCAAAATCAGGAGCAGTAGGGCAGATGTCCTCCATGGCAGTCATTATCCACGCCCGCCAGCGACCGCCGTCGATTTTCCGGAAAATTCATATTGCGCAAATTTTGGCAGGTAGCGGCGGGCAAACAGGCAATAAAGGATGTGTGTTACGGCGTCTAGGAGGTATAAGTACAAGTGCGTTTGATCTTTCGTCCTGGCAGAGAGAATACAAGGGAGGCAGGGGAATTGTTTCGGCCAGCAGATACCCATAGTCCTAGCTAGGAGCTTTAAAAGCATCAAAAATACCACACAACGGATGTATATGTGCTTATTCTAATCACCTCAGTCTTTTCGGGTTCTCATCACGAGAGAATGGGCTTGGTATGTTCAACATAACTGCTGGCCTTAGATATAGGTTCATGGGTCCTCCGGCCATCATTCAAGTGAGGCTTCGACAGGTGTCAGATATAGGGGACATCAGTTGTGTTGTTCTATTCAGCTAAGTTATAGGTACTATCGCACGCGTACAACTTTAAGTAGCTTAGCCACGGAACATATATGAGCCGATCAGTATGGGACTTTTCCGTATATGGGGAGCGCTCCGTACCCCCCAGCTAATTAACATACCCCCTTAACGCCTAAAAACATTTACGGCATTAATCTTTATACTTTATCATTTTCTAAAGTTATAACTATTTATTTTATTTTTTAACGATTAAATCGTTTTAATTAATTAATTTCTTATTCAAAATAACTTTTAAGGCTTTTTTTTACTAATTTAAGGCTTTTATAATATTTATTAATTTTAATTATTTTTAAAAAAATACTTAAAGATTTTCGTAAAAAGGTTTTAATTAATTTATTAACTAACATATTGCTTATAAATATATAATTTATTTTGATTAGGTCCTTTTTTGTTATTTTTTGTTATTAATAATTATATATATTTATATATCGTAATTTTGTTTTTAAAAAGATAACGTCGGCATTAATTGATCGTATAATTTGTTAATTATTATATTACATATTTTATAATTTTTAATTTTTCGATTAATCGAAAACAAAATAAAAAAAATTTTATAGCTAATATAAAAAAAATAATAATTTGATTTCGATTATAAAAGTAATTGCTGTATTTTGTTTATGCGCCTATTATTATATTATTTTACCGAATAACTTTATAATATAAATTTAATCACTTTTCTAATTAATCGTATTATATATAAAAAGGTATTATTTTAAATATTTATTAAATATTTACTTTATAATTACAATATTAATATTTTAATAGTGGATAAATATAATATAACTTAATTAATACTTTTATAATATACGTTATCAAAGGTTAAGTTAAATGGGATAAATCAGAATATCGTAAAAAATATATTTAATTACGTATTAATTATAATATATAAAATAAAACTGATTTTTACCTAGTATTTGCTAATTAAACTTAAATAAATTAAATCAAAATTCGGTAATAGTTCGAGGTTTATTACAAATATTTTTAAGGAATTATCTAGATTTTTTAAAAAAGTTAAATTAATCAATTTATTTATAAAATCGGATTAAAATACTCAATTTTTTGGGTTAAATTTATTTTTATTTATTTAGATCCCCAAAACCAATTATGAATTTTTATTTTTTTATATAGATATACGATTTGCGGACTTATTAAATAAATTAATTAACGAAATCTTAATTCTTTATTATATACAGTAATAATATTATTTGTAAAAAATAAAAGAATATCTTTTAACGAATAAAATAATAAGGTTCGTAAAAAAAAAGGTTGAATCTCAAATTCTCTAATATATTAATAAATTGTTTTGGCTAAAATAATGTAATTCTTTTAATCTATAAAATGTCTTTTTAATTAAAAAATACTTTTTTATATTATTAGTACTCTAAGAATATTTTTATATATATTTCATAAAATAACGTTGCATTAACGAAAACGTTTACAATATTATATTATTTAAACTTCAAGTTAAACCTAATTATAATAACGATTATAGTTTGAAATAACTATTTAAAAAATCTAAATATATATTTATTACTATAAGCATTTTTTAATTATGAATTATGTTATATAATAAAAAAAAAGTTTTATATTTTTTATAACCACTTATGTTTATTAAATTTATAATTGTATATTTATATATACGTTAAGTTTTACTTTTTTAATAAAAACTAACTAATAATTTCCTAAAATTAAAGTTTTTATAAATTTATAATTAAATTTTTTCGACTGTACGAAATATGTTCTTATACGAATATATATTTAATACTTTATAGCTTTATCGCAACAAACGTAAATTACGTTTATATATTCGGTTTTATTACTTATATATTTGTTTATACGTTGTTGTATTAAAGCTTTTTCGATTAAAGTAATATATATTTCGGGTAAATATTTTTCTTAAATTTCTGTAATTTACCGGCCGAGTATCGTTTATATTTATCAAACGAATTAAATACCATATATTAAATATTGTTTCTTATATTTTATGTTTAGTTCGGATAATATTAATTCGATATGGAATATACGAAAACCTACGTTTATAATTCGTAAGACAGTTTTATTTTTTACTGTTATTCTGAGTTAAATAATATTATAAAAACTCAAGGTTATTTTTTTCCGTCTGCCTAATAATGATAATAATTATTAATGTAAATACTCGCGGCAATAATTGTTTAAAGAACAGGAATAATTTAAATAGAACAATTATATAAAAATAAATAGTTTTTTACGAACAAATTTATTTTTTTTCGATTTTGTACATTTTTTATGCTAGTATTTTTCTAAAGTTAATTTTTTGTTAAACCGGTAATTAAATTATTTCGCTTAGATTTTCGTTTTCTTTTTATATATATAAAGGGCAATTATTAATTTAATTAAATATTTTTACATATTAAATTCATTTTTGTAATTTGTTTTTTATTACGTATAAAACGTTATCTTTTAAATTTTTAATATTACTTAAAAAGGTAGTTTTAATTGAATTATATATTTCTAATAATAATAATTTTATTAATTAATAAATTCCAAGTGTCGTAAGAATTTAAAAATCGATAACTAACAAAATAATATATTTATATTTTCATATTTAGTTTTTAAAATCTTTGTTTTTTTATAATAGTAATTATTATAACGTAAGATATATATTTATATGTTTGTAAATAAATCTATTAAAGTTTTCGATTAAATATTATTACACCGTTTTTATATATTAAATAAGTATAATAAATATTATATGAGTTTTACTACAAATGCGTAATTAAGAAAACGGTTATATAAATATATTACCGTTTTAAAAATATGTATAATTAAATACAAAAATAATATAACATTATTTCACATTATAATTATTTATTTCTTAATTATATTCTTTAAATATTTTATTCCACCGTTTTAAACATTAAATATATAATATTAAAAGTTTAAGTTGAATATTTAAAAGCATAATTAAAATATATTTTTAAATTAATAATTTCTTTAGATTTTGTTATTACATTTAAATACTTATAAAAATATTTTATTTTAACTTTCTTAAAAATGTTTAAAATATGTAAAAATATTATAATTAATAAGTTTTGCTTTCGATTTTCAAGACAAATATCTTAGATAAAACTTAAACATCGATTAATTGCAAATATAACCTATTTATATTTTTTAAAGACTTTTTCGAAATCTATAAAATCGATAACTTCTTTTTATTTTAATCGAAGAATGCTTTCCTTAGACGTACGGCGTATTTGTCTTTTAACTTTTATCTAGTTATATATTTGGTATTCGATTATTATAAGACCTTTTAAACGGACATCTTTCGTATGAGATTATAAGTATACGATTATTTCGGGTCTTAAATATCTTAATTTTAAGTACCATATAATGCCGTTACCTATTCGTAATAATCTCGTTATTCACGAATTAACGTTTCGTTTACAAATTACTAAAATTATATAAATAATTATTATATTAATATTTTCGATAACGCATTAATTAAATTTATTTTGTAAGTTAGTAAATAGTTAATTATATTTATTTCGGATAAAATTAGGAGTTTTTCGATTATGTTATTAATAGTTTTTTTTCTTAATTATCGGAAAAATATTAAGTTATATATAAAGCTTTGCAGTATATTACGTCGTATAAACGTAATATTTTTATATTATTAAGGTTTCGAAATACTATATCGACTTTTTCGTAGTTTTTAATCGGAATACAACTATTATTTACGTATATTGAGTTACTTTATACGGTTAATTTAAAATTCAAAAATTTGCAAATACAATTAAAAGTATATATTATTAGCCTTAAATCTAGAATAAATAAATTCCTTAAAGAATAAAATAAAACGTTTATGGCGCTACGTTAATTAATAATTAAAAAATACGTCCAAATTCGTTTTACTTTTTTAAAAAATTTATTTATTTATGTAAATATTTTTTCCATAATTTTCGATAACCGGTCGATTTTTTCTTTTAAAGATTGATCGGCGGTAATTCGACTTTAAATACATATTTTTTCCTTATTATTAAAACGGAAACTCGCTAAGGCTTTAGGAAAAACATATATAATAATATTAAAATAATATATAATAAACGTTTAAATAAATTTTATAACGAATATTTTACGTATCCTATTTTCGTTATTTTCGTTTATTAACGTTTCCGTCTATATAAAAACCTTTACAATTACTTTATTTCGCTTTATACTTCGGGGTTTTTCTTCGTAATTAAAAATTAATATATTTAATATTTTCTTAATTAAAATTATCGTAATTAATAATATCCGTAAGAGCTTGTTAAAACGTCGAAAACGTTACCTTAATATTTCTTAATATAAATATAGGATAAACTATAATCTAAAAGTCTAGAAAATTAATTATTACTTCTTAAAAACTAATTATACTGTTATCGGTCTTAGCTTTTTCACTATTTAAAAGATAATAATTTATATCCTCATTATAAAGATTAACATTATATATAAGTTGTTAACTTATATAATCGTCGTTTCAATTTTAAAATATTATATTATTATCTTAATACCATAACTTTTTACCGTTTTATAATTTATTAGTTTAATTTTCTACAAGATTTCGAAATTTATTTTGACGTTTTACGATATTTTTATTAAACATTAATTAAGAACTTATTATCATATACTTTGCCCAATTCGGCTAATATAGCGTATTATTTCAATAACCTTTTTTTGGAAAAAGAAATTATCTCCTTAATCGCTAAAAATCCTAACTCTAGGACCTATTTCGTTAAATCGTTAACTCTTTAACAGAAAATATCATATTTTCGATTTTTTAAAAATATGTATCGTAAAAATCCTAATTATAAATTTATTTATTTTCGGTCGTTATTTTAAAAATATATATTAAATATCCCGTAAAATTGATTTCTATTTTCGGTAATTCTTTTAAACGGTAAAAACGATAATAAGGTGTGAAATTATGCCGTATAGCGAATTCGTCTTTTGGGATAGGAGGTTATATTGGGTTTTATTGGTTTGACAGGTTACGGAAGTGATTAATTAGGGTTGATAAAATCCCAAATGTTAAGCGTATACGCTTTAAACTAGAATTCGCCCTTAAAGCGGTCCCAGTCCTTAGGTCCCTTATAGATAACTAAGGACGTTAACGGTACGGTCGCCATTATTGATATTGGAATGTATTAATAATTGCTATTGATATATAGCCTATATTGTCTTGGTAAGAGCTAATCAATAAATATATATGCGAATTGAACGAAATAAGACTCCTAATTGTTAGATATAGGGGATATCAGTTGTTGTTATATTCAGCTAATTGCGTGCGCTTTCGTAACGCGTACAACTTTAGTGTAGCTTAGGAACGGAATATATATACTCCGTTTAGAAGGTGACCTTTCCGTATTTGGTGTGCTATAGCACACCCTGGCTAGCTGACAATTACCGTATTACCTCTCGAAATTGAGGAAAAGCAAGGGAACGCTTCTAGCCATTCAAAGCCTAGCTTTGCAGTAATTTATACTGATCTACCGCTTTTAGCCGCTTAAAGCCTAGCTGCCGTTTGTGGCGAATATTATCTGACTTACGCCACGAGCTGCAAAACGTAGCGATAAGAGACCATATACTCTCGCAAAGGCCCATTTAATATATGATATTTAGCGTAGCTTAAAATATAGGTCTTTTCCTATTACCATATGTAATCATGGCACTACTTAGCCCTAGGTTAGCTAATTTTACATTTCGCGGCAGTCCCGGGCCACACCCGAAAGCTTTCCAGGACCGTATTATTAAGCATACAGCTTCTATTCAACGCGTTAAACGTTCTTATTCGCGAAAAAAAAAGCTTAAAGTCTTGACCTGGTTATATACACATCTTATCCCGTCCATCGTTAAAACGACGCGTTCGCGGAACAATATCGTAAACCCTCTTAAAGACTATCGTTAGCTTACGTATAACAAAACCGATAACTTTTTCAAGGTACTTTTAAAAACGATCGAAAAATGGTGAAAAAATTAATCAGCCATCTTAAAGCACCTTTCTCGATATATACCGCCGCAGTACCCCCAACTTAAAGCGGAGCTATTTCGAAAATTTTTCGAAGCTAGATCATACCGCCGTCGTGTTACAGTTACATAATTCCGTAAGCATAAGCGGCGTATATGGGAAACGATATATCCTCGGTTAGCCTTTACATTCTCAAATAGGTAGTTCTAAGGCTTCCTTTAACGATATTCCATTATCGGAAAGCGTATCACTAGGGTAGCTATACGCCCTCCGAACGAAACGATCAAAATCGTAAATGGGTTTCTGTGTTTTACACGACGAATATCACAGCCGCGACCGTATCCGAAAAATCTAATTAACAAGATAAAATATATCCTTAATTCCTCTCTCGTATATAATCTTCGCCATATATTTAACCGCTTTCTATGCTTCCGAATCCTTAATATAGATAAAATTTCGCTTTCGTTTAAGTATGTAGATGGTTACATATGCAATCTTAAAAGCTTTCGTACCGTTACCGCGAAATCGGATCGTAATAAGTAATACAAAAAAACAAGTTATTTTAATTCTTTTTATATAGGCTGATAAGAAAAGGCGAAAAATGTTAAAGCTTATAATTATCTTCCGCGGCGCTCTCGAAAACCATTCTTAAATACCTAACAAAGAAAAAAAAAGCAATATGTAGCCGGCGTGAAGGTCCTGTTTAACGAAAAGACTATGATAAATATCGTAAATGGCCTCGAGGAATACGTGGATAGCGAAAATACATTATTAGTTATGGACGTAGCAGCGTTCCAATGACGGCTAGATGGTTTAACCAACTATTAAACCTTAGTCGTAAGGGTTTATATTGGCAGAAATATCGTAGAATTTTAAGCAATGGATACAGGGTCGTCTTACGTTTCGTAATACCAAAGGTGCCTTAGATAATGAATTTTTTTATTACAAACTGCTGCTATTTAAATTATAAAAATAATAAATATATATATTATTCCTATTTTTTGTTTGATTACCTATAATTACGCAGCCGGTAATAATTACGATTATTTAAGATCTTTTTTAATTACTGATAATTACTAGTTTGACAGTAATTACCGTTACGTAATTCGAAAGGTAGCTCGTATTATTCTTGTTTGACCGTTTTTCGAACTCGAAACTTATCGAGTCGTAATACGATCTCCTTTTTTTAATAATTTTGCCTTTAAAATTCTTTTCTTTTCTTTCCTCGTTTAGTAAATAACTTTTTTCTTATTTTCGTTTTTAACTATATCGCCTCGTAGTTTCAAGATTCGTCGTATTCTTCATTTTTTATCGTTCGTTATATTGACTTCGTAAAAGCCTTTAACAAATTCGGATACGAAGTTATATCTTACTTTTATTTTTTTCGAAAAATTTAAAGTATAAAATAATGGAAAACGTTTTAAAGTATAAAAAATGTATTAATCGGGATCGGTTCTGTAATGGTACCGGCGTACCGCTTTTCTTTTTAGAAAATATTTATCGAAAATATTAACGTTTAGAACGTAAGAAAGCGCTTGCAGAAAAGCGATTATTAAAGTTTTAACGGTTTTATCTTAATGTTTAACGTTATTATTAAAAATATTTTTTTTCGTTTTATTCGTTTACGTAAGCAAAAAGCGTCAATTCGTTCGAAAAATATTACTATAATATAACGTAAGTTTTAATTATTAAATGAATTGAAGATATAAAACCGTTAAAAACAAAAATAATTGGAGACCGCCGTTACAACTGCCATATTAATATAGGCTGCGGCCGATTGGCCCAATATCCCAGTTATTAATTGACCGACTGTTAACTGAGACGCGCTTGTCGTTATTGGTAAAAATTCTTTAATAAGCGCTAGGCGCCAATAAAATATTTGGTAGACTTCTAGATATTTTCGAAATCCGGGTATTTTTTTTATTTAATTAAGTATTAGGTAAATCCGTTTTATTTTCGTATATCGAGGAATTTTTCCACCTCGTATATTGTATCGTTTTTTACCTTTATATTGTCTTGTACTCTATGTACTTTAATTATATCTGCTATTAATTGGAATAAGGAAATGTAAAAAGTTAAATAGAAATTGACCTTAAATAGAAATTCCAGTTAATAGTTATTTTTTAAGATTTGTTTTAGCGATTTTATATAGACCGATATATTTAAAATCGAGTTTTTTGCTGGGTTGTTTTGTTTAAATATTTTTTATAACAAAGAAAACCTTTTTTTTCGAAAATTGATCGTTTTAACCTTTTTTAGTTATAATATTTGCTTATTTGATTTCGTACGAATTCTAATTTTATTTTTATCTTTTAATACAACTGTCGTATTTATTCTGACGTAAAGATTATTTTAACACTAATGGAACCGTCGTTACGTACTTTTTTATAAATTTCTAAAATAAAACCAAAGTTCGCATTTATAAATATTATCTTAATATTTTCGTAATAACTAGTATTATAGACAAATTATACGACTAGTAATTTTTAACATAATTATTTTATTCGTAATTAATATAATACTATAAATAAGTTTCCAAAATTTGGTTTGTTCGTTTTATTTACTTATTTGTTTATAATTTAAAAACGTTATATAACTTATAATTTAAATCGATTTATATTATAAAGTCTTACTAAAATATAAATACAAATATCGATTTTTATTTAAAATAATTTCTATTAATACTCCGTATTTGCTGAAAATTTATTTAAAAACAATAGGTGCTATTTGTTCGGCGTTTATATTTTTATAATATGGTAAAAAATAGAACAATTTCGTAAATCGATCGACGATTACGAAAATATTATCGTAATATAGTTTCATAATAGAATTTTTTAATATAAGAAATTTTGTAATAAAATCCAATATAATTAAATACCATGGTTACTTTACGACTAATAATACCTGTAATTCTCCGTATAGCTTATGTCGTCGAGCTATTATTCTGGCGTAAATATGCATTATTAAATTACTTTCTATATCGTTAATTTTATTTTAAAAAAGGAATATATACCTCGAAACCGTTCTAAGATTTTATAGATCTTTGGATATTTACATAACTAATATTTATGTATTTTTCGTACTAAATCTTTTTGGTATTTTGCTGAAATTTGTATTTTGTTCGTTTTCTGGTCGCTTAGAAAACTGTCGTTATATTTCTGAATTTCCTAATGTATATTAATGAGCACCGCCCGAATTATCACAATTTATCGCGAGTATAAATATCTTTTTCTAATAATATTAAAAATTATATAATTAACCTTAACCGATTTTCTTTAGAAATTTGATTGCCTGTTTAAAATATTAGCTTTACCGTTTTTTAAATCCTTTTTATAAATAATAACGAAATTCAAATTTGCCAGTTTTTTCGTATAACGAAATTATTGTTTTGTAGGTTCCCTAATTGTAATAAATCGAGTAAAATTTTAATAATCTATATAAACCCTAATCTGGTACAAGTTTTCCTTTAGGAAGTACCTGAATTCTTAAAAAATTATAATAATGGCCTTAAATTTTTTTATCTGGAATATCGTAATTAAATTTAGCTCTTTTTAACTTATATAAAAAATATAATAAGGTGTAATTTGCTTTAATTATTTCGTTATCCGATTATTACGCCTAACGCGTAATTCGAAATATTAGGTTTTAGCTTAATAAGATAGGTTAAATCGCATATAATTAATACTGACTCGTTAGTAATCGCATCCTTAATATTTTGAAACGCTTTTTTTTCGAGCGTTTATTTATACTTTTTTTTTGGTAAAATTCGTTAAAAGTATAATTATTTTACTAAAATTTCGAATAAACGTCCTATAATAATTAGCGAATCTACAAAATGTCTATATCTTTTTAACCGTAATTAACGTTTGCTATTTTATATTTAAAGCGATTTTCTTAAAGTTTATTTTAATATATCCTAGAGAAATAATATATCCTAAATAGTTTATTTTTTATACGTAGAATTAATCTTTTGCATTAATAAGCAATTTTACGCCCTGTAAAATTTAAAAAAGATTTATAAACGTATTCTGCGTACACTTTTTTGGTTTTTAAAAAGATGAAAATGTTGTCGAGGTAGCAAATAACGAAAATATCGAGATATTTACGTAGTATATAATTAACCATTTCTTAGAAAATTGCTAGTACGTTTCTAAATTCTATTAATATAACTAAGCATTCGAATAATCTATATTTCGTTTTAAAAGTTATTTTTATTCGTATTCTTTCTTAATCTTAATATGGTTATATCTATTTTTAAAATCCAATTTTACAAGTTATTTAGTTCCGTAAAATCGGTCCTTTATTTTTATAATTAGGAATAATAATATTCGATTTTTGATAATAACATCGTTTAATTGTTAATAATTTATTATAAGTTATAATTTCTCATTTCTTTTAGTACGAAAAATATTAGTTAACTTACTGGTAATTTCGAAAATCGAATTTATTCCTTTTATAACCGATCTTTTAGATATTTTTTAAAAATACGTAATTCGTTTCCGTTAAAATTGTAAATAAGATAAAACTTAATCAAAAGGCTTTCCTTAAAAACTATTTTATAATCCTATTCGTTATACTCTGGTAATTTCGTATTAAGTTTCTATCAAAAAATTACTTATATTGGTAATATTATAGTAATATATTAATTAAATCTTTTAACTTTTAGAGCTATTGTTTTAAATTACTATTTAATTACCTTAAATCCGTTTTAACAATAATAACTATACGTCGTATTTTTTAATACCTATTTTTTACGTTTTATATTTTTAGGTGGTAAAGTATTTATCGTATTCTTATATTTATATTTGTCGCTATTTATAATCGAATATCAAAATTTCAATTTTCTTTTCTTATTCGTTAATAAAGTATAAAACGAACTTTATCTAGCTAATCTCTTTATGAATTAGGATTCTGTACTGGCGTATTTATAATAATATTAAGATTATATCGTAATTCTCAAATAAAACAATATCGAAATCAATTATTTAATATTATCCTTATATAAAAATTTCGAAATAATTAATTTCGTATATGATTTTCCCGTTATCGTAAACAAATTTCTAACCTTTGGCATTCGTAACTATATAAGAATTTAACTAATATTTCTATAATAACTTAAACTTATTAATTATATTTAATATAATATATTTTCCGTTTAAAGCTTTATAGTGTACTATTACGATATATTAATACGTTTTGATTAGTATATCGAAAGTAATAAAGTTATTAACGGCTTTTATTATTATATTTAAACCTTTTTTGAAGTTTTTTTAATTCTTTTACATTTCGTTATCCTGCGACTTTTTTACAGACAATTTTTTTCTTTTAATTTTTATTCGAATTTGTTAAACTTTATTTATGTTTTTATTTACAGTACGTTCAGTTATTATATCTATCGTTATTATCGGCGCACCGTTTTTTTCAAATTATATTAATTGTTTTTAATTTTGTAATAATTCCTTTCTTTATCAAGTAAATTATTTTCTTATAGTTTCGACAGTATCCTATTATACGTTATATTAATTATCGTTTTAAAATTCGTTTATAAACTAACGTATTTTTTCTTTAATAATTGTTTTCGTTAAAATGTATAATAAATACTAATTGAAAATGGAAATCTATAATAACTTTTAGCAATATTTTTTGCTATCTGCTAGATTAACTTTTTTTATTTCATAATTATATTATTCGCAATAACAAAAAGGGTTTTTTTTACGGACATAACTTTCTTTTTGATTTATCTTTTATTTCGGCCAATTAATAAATATTTTTTACGGTTATAAATCGAAAATATCGATATTATTATTTATTGTTTTTATTATTCTCGAGTTGGTTCGAAAGATTAAATCTTTTATACTATATACCAGTAATATTTTCGTAAATATATTATTTCTATTTTTCGTAATAAGGATATTCTCGTCGTTGACAGTATATAGTATATATATTGCCGTATCGATCAAGAGTTCCGAGACAGATTTTTCTATAGCTAATTCTAATATTTGCATAATTATCTTCATAATTTCTTTTATTATGTTCGTAATATTTATTAAGCCAGCTTCTTGGTTTCGTATATTCCTTATTGAATTTTTCGTTTTAGAGGGCCCGGTACGTACTTAAACTGAATCATATTACTAGATTTGCTTTCGTTGTTTGATTTTTTTAAATTATTTTTCAGGTACGAGTTTTTAGTTATCTTAACGGGGGTTTTTAGGCGCCTTATACCATGCTGCCTTATGCCCCATCTTATTGTAATTAAAGTGTAACGGCTAGGCGGTTTAACCAACTATTAAATCTTAAGTCGACGAGTTTATATTAATAGAAGTATCATAAGAATTTAAGCAATAAATATAATAACGTATTACGTTTTGTAATATTAAAAATACTTTGGGTAACGATATTTTATTATATGCTAAAGTTATTTAAATTATGAAAATAATAAGTATATATATTTTATTTCTGTTAACTGAATTATTATACGTAAATTAATGATCCGGCTTATTGGCTTATTACCAATAAGTTGGTAATTCAGCTTATTAATTTATTATCAGTAAGTTGGTAATTTATTACGTAACTTGCCCCGCCGCGTATTTGTGGTTAGGTCGTAGCAGACCATTTCTGAAAACCGTGGCCCGTTAAGTTATAATATAATTTCCTTTTTTCGCAAATTTTGTCTTTAAGATTTTTTTTTATTTGATAAGCTTTTTATATTCGTTTAATAATGTTTTCCAGTATTGCCAAACGTTATTTTCGTAAATCCGAATAATAATTTGTTTTGGTTAATTTAATTAAGTTTGAAAATTTTGACGTAATATTTTTTTTTGCTTCGCTTAGCAGTTTATTTGCCAAATAATATATAAGGTTTTTCGTTATAAGGAATATATCCGTTAAGGTTATTTATATAATGGGATAAAAATCCTTATTTTCATAATTAATCGCCATATCGCCGAATCAAAAAAGTTATAAAAAAAAAGCTGGCGGTCGAAAAATCTTTATTTGAAATTTTTGCGCGTTTTTCTCGTATACGTCGTTAACGTTAATACCATTAATCCCAGGGTGCAAAATTCGTTAATCGTACTTTTTAATTTCTGGATAACTTTAACGATTTTATTTACTTAAAAGTAATGTCCGTAATTAAGGTATAGGTTTTAAGTAGAGTAAACGTTATTAATTAAAATACGGTAAATTAAAAGTTTCCTTTTTTAGATCTTATAAATTGGAATACCATTATTTCGGGTAATTCCGTTATTGTTGGTAAAATTTTTTAATAGGCGTTAAACGTTAATAAGATTTTTAGCGGGTTCCTAGATATTTTCGGAATCTAGATATTTTTTTTATTTAATTAAGTATTAAATAAGTTTATTTTGTTTTTGTATATCGAGGTTTTTTTTATTTCGTATGTTTATTTGTTTTTTATTTTTATATCGTGTTATGCCGTATGCATTTTAATTATATTTGTTATTAATTCGAATAAGGAAAGGTAAAAAATTAGATAACATTTAACTTTTGGTAGAAATTTTAAT
Source organism: Monosporascus cannonballus (assembly GCA_004154925.1). Lineage (NCBI taxonomy): Eukaryota > Fungi > Ascomycota > Sordariomycetes > Xylariales > Monosporascus > Monosporascus cannonballus. Next base: position 173,295 of record QJNS01000725.1, read on the forward strand.
TGGTAGTTATTTTTTAAGATTTATTGGCGATTTTATATAGACCGATATATTTGAAATCGAGTTTTTTATTTAGTTATTTTGTTTAAATGTATTTTGTAATAAAGAAAATTATTTTCCCTTTTTCGAAAGTTAATATTTTTAATTTGTTTTGGTTATAATACTTACTTATTTAATTCCGTATAAATTCCTGTTCCGTTTTTATTTTCTGGTATAATTATTGTAATTATTTTAACGTAAAAATTATTTTAATATTAATAAAATCGTTATTGCGTATTTTTCTGTAATTTTTGAAATAAAATTAAAATTTGCCTTTGCAGATATTATTTTAATGTTTTTTTGGTAGTTGGTATTATAAGCTAATTATGTAATTAATAATTTTTTAATTTAGTTATTTTATTTATAGTTAATATAGTATCGTAAGTAAATTTTTAAGGTTTAATTTATTCGTTTTATTTATTTATTCGTTTAAGGTTTAACTACGTTAAATAATTTGTTATTTAGGCTAATTTATGTTATTAAGCTTTGTTAAAACTTAAATACGAATATTAACCCTTTATTTAATATAATTTTTATTTGTAATTCGTATATATTAAAAATATATTTAAAAAATCTATATTAATTATTTAGCATTTATATCTTTATAATATGGTAAAAAATAGGAAAGTTTCGTAAATCGGTCGACGATTACGAAAATATTATTATAGTATATTTTTGTAGCTGGGTATTTTGATATAAAAAGTTTAATAATAAAGTCAAATATAATTAAATATTATAGTTGTTTTATGATTAATAATAATTATAGTTTTCCGTATAGTTTACATCGTCGAATTTTCGTTTTGGCGTAAATATCGTATTGCCGTATAATTTTTTATACTGTTAATTTTATTTTAAGAAAGGAATATATACGTTAAAATCGTTTTAGAGTTTTGTAGATCCTTGAATATTTATGTAATTAATGTTTGTATATTTTTCGTATTAAACTTTTCTGGTATTTTTTTAGAACTTGTATTTTGTTTATTTTTCGGTTTTTTGAAAAATTATTATTATGTTATTAAATTTTCTGGTATATATTGTTAGATATTGTCCGAATTATCGGAATTTGTCGTAGGCGTAAATGTTTTTTTGTAAAAGTATTAAAAATTATATGGCTAATTTTAACTAATTTTTTTTCGAGGTCCGGTTGTTTGTTTAAAGTATTTGCTTTGTTATTTTTTGATTTTTTTTATGAATAATAATAAAGTCGAAATTCGCCAATTTTTTTGCGTAAGGAAATTATCGTTTTGTAAGTTTTTTGGTCGTAGTAAATTAGGTAAAATTTTGATAATTCGTATAAACCTTGATTTGGTACAAACTTCCTTTTAGGAAATATTTGAATTTCTGAAATGCTATAATAATGGCCATAAATTCCTTATCTGGAATGCCGTAATTAAGTTCGGTTTTTTTTACTTTGTACGAAAAAAATATAATAAAGTATAATTTGCCTTAATTATTTCGTTATCCGATTATTACGTTTAATATATAATCCGAAATACCGGCCCTTAGCCTAACGAAACGGTTTGGACCGTACATGATTAGTACTGGCTTGTTAATAACTACACCCCCAATACCTTGAAATATTTTTCCTATACCTGGCATCCATTTAAATTATTTTTTTTTCGTAAAATTTATTAGGGGTATAGTTATTCGGCTAAAGTTTCGAATAAATTTTCTGTAGTAATTAGCGAATTTAAGGAATATTGTAACGGCTAGGCGGTTTAACCAACTATTAAACCTTAATTTGACGGGTTTATGTTAACAGAATATTGTGGGAATTTGACCAATAAATATAGTAACGTATTACGTCTTATAGTATTAAAGATATTTTGGGTAACGATATTTTATTGCAAATTAAAATTATTTAAATTATGGAAATAATAAGTAAACATATTTTATTTTCATTAATTAAATTATTATTCGTAAATTAGTAATCCGGTTTATTAACTTATTACTAATAAATTGATAATCCAGCTTATTGGCTTATTACCAATAAGTTGGTAATTTATTACGTAACCTACCCCGCTGTATATCTGTGGTTAGGTCGCGGCAAACCGTTTTTGGAAACCGTAACCCGTTAGGTTATAATACGATTTCTTTTTTCCGTAAATTTTGTTTTTAAGATTTTCTTTTTATTTAGTAAATTTTTTATATTCGTTTAACATATTTTCCGGTATCGCTAAACGTTATACCTGTAAATCCGAATAATGATTTTTTTTTAGTTAATTTAATTAAACGTAAAGGTTTTAACACAATATTTTATTTTTTTTGTTTCGCTCGACAACTTATTTGCCAAATAATAAATAAGGTTTTTTATTATAAAAAATATATTTGTCGAAATTATTCGTATAATGGGATAAAAATCCTTATTTCCATAATTAATCGCCATATAGCCGAATCGAAAAAATTAAAAAAAGAAAAGCTAACGGCCGAAAAATCTTTGTTCGAAATTTTTGCGTATTTTTTTCATATATATTATTAGCGTTAATACTATTAGTCTAAAGGTGCAAAATTCGTTAATTATAATTTTTAATCCTTAAATAATTTTAACGATTTTACCTACTTAAAAACCAAATCCGTAATTAAGGTATAGGCTTCGGATAAGATAAACGTTATTAACTAGAACGTAATAAATTAAAGGTTTTTTTCTTTAGATTTTATGAACTGGAATGTTATTATTTCGGATAATTTTATCGCTATTAGTAAAAACTTTTTAATAAGCGTTAAGCGTTAATAAGATTTTTAATAAGTTTTTAAGTATTTTCGAAATCTGGATATTTTTTCTATTTAATTAAATATTAGGTAAATTTATTTTATTTTTGTATATCGAAATTTTTTCCATTTCGTATGCTTATTCGTCTTTTATTTTTATATCGTTTTATATCGTATATATTTTAATTATATTTATTGTTAATTCGAATAAAAGAATATAAAGAATTAGATAAAATTTGATTTTTGGTAAAAGGTTTAATTAGTAATTTTTTTTAAGATTTTTTGGCGATTTTATATAAACCGATATATTTGAAATCGAGTTTTTTATTTAGTCGTTTTATTTAAATGTTTTTTATGGCCAAGAAAACAATTTTTTCTTTTTCAAAAATTAATTTCTTTTAACCTTTTCTGGTTATAATATTTACTTATTTAATTTTATACGAATTATAATTCCGTTTTTATTTTCTAATACAATTATCGTAATTATTTTAACGTAAAAATTATTTTAATATTAATTAAATAGATATTACGTATTTTTTTATATATTTATAAAATACAACAAAAATTTACGTTCGCAAATATTATTTTAATGTTTTTTTAATAATTAGTATTATAAATTAATTATACGATTAAAAATTCTTTAACTTAATTATTTTATTTATAATTAATATAATATCGTAAATATATTTTTAAGATTTAATTTATTTATTTTATTTATTTATTCGTTTAAGGTTTAAATACGTTAAATAATTTGTAATTTAAGCCGATGTATATTATTAAATTTTACTAAAACTTAAATACGAATATCGATTTTTTATTTGATAGAATTTTTACTAATAATTTATATATGCTAAAAATATATTTAAAGAAAATATATGTTACTTGTTCGACATTTATATCCTTATAATATAATAAAAAATAAGAAATCTTCGTAAATTAATCGATAATTACGAAAATATTATCGTAATATAATTTTATAACTAGTTTTTTTAATATAAAAAGCTTAATAATAAAGTCGAATATAACTAAATATTATAATCGTTTTACAATTAATAATAATTGTAATTTTTCGTATGGTTTATACCGTCGAATCTTCGTTCTGGCGTAAATATTATATTGCCGTATAATTTTTTGTATCGTTAATTTTATTTTAGGAAAAAAATACATACGTTAAAATCGCTTTAAGGTTTTATAAATCCCTGGATATCAATATAACTAATATTCGTATATTTTTCGTATTGGACTTTTCTGATATTCCTTTAGAATTTGCATTTTATCCGTTTTGTGGTTTTTTAAAAAAAAATTATCGTTATGCTATTAAATTTTCTGGTACATATCGTTAAGTGCTACCCTAATTATCGCAATTTGCCGTAAGCGTAAATATCCTTTTATAATAGTATCAAAAATTATATGGCTAATTTTAACTAATTTCTTTTCGAAGTCCGGTTACCTGCTTAAAGCATTTACTTTGCCGTTTTTTAATCCTTTCTTATAAATAATAACGAAATCGAAATTCGCCAATTTTTTTACGTAATAAAACTGTTATTTTATAAATTCCCTAATCGTAATAAATCGGGTAAGATTTTAATAATCTATATAAACCTTGATCTGATATAAATTTCCCTTTAAAAAGTGCCTAAATTCCCGAAATGCCATAATAATAGCCGTAAATTCCTTGTCTAAAATGCCGTAATTAAGTTCGGCTCCTTTTAACTTATATAAAAAGAATATAATAAGGTACAATTTGCCTTAATTATTTTGTTATCCAATTACTACGCCTAACGTGTAATCCGAAATATCGGTTTCTAGTTTAACGGAGCGGTTTAAATCGTATATAATTAATACTGGTTCGCTGGTAATTACATCCTTAATATCCTGAAATGCTTTTTCCGTATTTAATGTTTATCTGAATTTCTTTTTTTTTCGTAAGATTTATTAGAGGTATAACTATCCGGCTAAAGTTTCGAATAAACTTTTTGTAATAATTAGCAAATCTAAAAAATACCTCTACCTCCTTAATCGTCATTGGCGTCTGCTATTTTATGATTACAACGATTTTCTTAAGGTTTATTTTAATATGTTCTAGGGTAATGATATGTCCCAGATATTCCATTTTTGATGTATGGAACTAACTCTTTTTTACGTTAACAAGCAATTTTACGTCCTGCAAAACTTAAAAAACTTTATAAACGTATCCTATATATGCTTTTTCCGTTTCCGAAAAAATAAAAATATTGTCGAAATAACAAATAACGAAAATATCGAGGTATTTTAGTAATACGTAATTAACTATTTGCTAAAAGGTTGCTAATACGTTCGTAAATCCTATTAATATAACCAAATACTTAAATAATTCGTATTTTATCCTGAAAATTATTTTCTATTTGTATTTTTTCTTAATCCTAATAAAATTATATTTATCTTTAAGATCGAATATTATGAATTATTTGGCTCCGTAAAATCAGTTTTTTATTTCCATAATTAAGGGTAATAATATTTAATCCTTAATAATAACATTACTTAATTATCGATAATTAACCATAAATCGTAATTTTTTATTTTTTTTAGGTATAACAAATATTAGATATTTTGCTAATAGTTCCGAAAATTAAATTTATTTTTTATAACCAATTTTCCAAATATTTTTGAAAAGTTCGTAATTCGTTTTTGCTAAGGTTATAAATAAAATAAAACTTTATCGAAATTTTTTTAAAAATTATTTCGTAATCTTATTCGTTATATTTTAATAATTTCGTATCGAACTCCTTTCTAAAAAGCTACTTAGATTCATAGTATTATAATAATATATTAATCAGATTTTCTAATTTTTTGGGCTGCTATTTTTATTATTTTAAATCATTATTTAGTTATTTTAATTTCGCTTTAATAATAATAACAATACGTCGTATTTTTTAAATATCTATTTTTTTGTTATATTTTATTTCTTTGAGTAATAAGAGTTTTATCGTATTTTTATGCTTATATTTATTATTATTATTAATCGAATATTCAGATTTTAATTTTTTTTCGTTTATTAATAAGGAATAAAATATATTTTACCTAATTAATTCCGTCGGTAATCAAAATTCTATATTAATATATTTATAACAATCCTAAGATTATATCGTAATTCCTAAATAAAATAATATCGAAATTAATTATTTAATATTATTTTTTAATAAAAATTTCGAAATAATTAATTTCGCGTATAATTTTTTCGTTATCGTAAGCAAATTTCTAATTTTCGGTATTTATCGTTATATAAAGTTTTAACTTATATTTCTATAATAATTTCAACTTATTAATCATATTTAATATAATATAATTTCCGCCCAAAGCGCCGTAATCCATTATTATAACATATTAATACGTTCCGTTTTATATTTTTAAAATAATAAAGTTATTAACGTATTTTATTATCATATTTAAAGCCTTTTTAAGAAATTCACTTTAATTCCTTTAGGTTTCGTTATTTTACGCCTTTTTTATAAATAATCTTTTTTTAATTCTTATTTAAATTTATCGAATTTTGTTTATGTTTTTTCGTTTAACGCGTTAAATTGTTATATTTGTCGTTATTACCGGCGTATTATTCTTTCGAACCGTATTAATTATTATTAATATTTTTATAATTTTTTTCCTTATGAAATAAATTATTTTCTTATATTTACGATTATATTTTATTATACGTTATTTTAATTATCGTTTTAAAAAGTCTTTATAAATTAACGTATTTTTTCTCTAACGGCTTTTTTTTTAAAAAAATCCATAATAAATACCAATTAAAAGTAAAAATCCGTAATAATTTTTTAATAATATTTTTTTATTATACGTTAAATTAATTATTTTTCCGTTTAATAATTATATTATTTATAATAATAAAAAAAGTTTTTCTGCAGATATTATTTTTTTTAAACCAATTTTTTATTTCAGCCAGTTATTAAATATTTTTTAAAATTATAATTCGAAAATATCGATAGTATTATTTATTTTTTTTATTATTTCCGGCACGATTTGAAAAATCGAATCCCTTATAATATATACGGATAATTTATTTATAAATATGTTATTTTTATTTTTCGTAATCGGGATATTTTCGTCGTTAATAATATATAACGTATATTTTACCGTATTAATTAAGGGTTCCGGGGAAAAAAGTTTATTTAATTTTAATATTTACGTAATTATTCTTATAATACGTTTTATTATGTTCGTAACGTTTATTAAATTAATTTTTTGGTTTTTCGTATTTTTCGTTAAATTTTTTATCGTAATGGTTTCGGTTAAACCTTTTATCGTAAACTCGATATATATTTAATTTATATTATATTAATAATTTTATTATTATTTTCTTAATTATTTTTAAATTATTTTTCCGGTATAAGGATTTAATTATTTTACCGTAATTTGTTAGGTTCTTTGTATTTATAAGCCTTATATTTTATTTTGGCATAATTAAAATGTTTAATTTAACATTAATTTTATTTATAAGTAATACCGAATTCCATAAATCTTAATATCGTATTATAAAAAATAAAAAATAAGTTTTGTTTTTTTTTCTGATTAAACTTATTCTATCTCGAATATAAAATATATTATTTTATTTAACTTTTCAAATTATTAATTTGTAATTTTAATTATTTTTATAATATATTAATTTAAAATAATTAATTATTTAATCCGAATAATTTTATTTGTGATATTACTTGTTAATTATTTATAAAATATATTAATAAAAACGTCAGTTCTTTATTTTTTTATCCAGTTTTAATTATAAAGTTTTTAAAAATTATAACAATTATTAAACCGTAAGTTAATTGTTATCCGGATTACCGAAATTTTATATTTTTTATTTTCCAAATTAATATAAAATAATATTATTTTATTAATAAACTTTTTTTATCTGGTTTTTCTATTTTTAAACATTTTTGTATAATGGGTTTAAATTAATTAACTATATTTTTTTAAAATATATATTTATTACTAAAATTATATCCGTTAAATTATTAAAATTTAGAAAACGAAAATAAATCCGTAATTATATTAAAACAATTTAAATGTTACTTTTTTTATTGTAAGGTTTTAATTTTTTCGATTTTATGTAAATAAAAAAGGTTTAGGTAAATAACGTAACCTTAAATTATCGAACTTTTTTTTTAATTTTTAAACTCGAACTTAAAATTATTAAATAAATATTTTTAACTATTGGTCGACATTTTAATAATATTAAATATTATTTAAAGTTTAACGGTATTATTTAATAAAAATTTATAATATATAACGAGTAAATAGTTTAATTAATTATTAAACTTTAAGTTAATAGATTTATATTAATAAAAATATTATAGGAATTTAAATAATAAATATAATAATATATTCTATTTTATAATATTAAAAATATTTTAGGTAACGATATTTTATTATAAATTAAAATTATGGAAATTATGGAAATAATAAATATATTTTTTTATTTTTATTAATTAGATTATTATTTATAAATTAATAATCCGGCTTATTAGCTTATTATTAATAAGTTAATAATTTAACTTATTGGTTTATTATTAATAAGTTGGTAATTTATTACGTGATTTACCCCGTTGCGCATTTGTGATTGGATCGTGGCAGACCGTTTCTGGAGACCGTGGCTCGTTGGGTTATAACAAATACCTGTATTTCCTTAATTATCGTTAACGTTTTCCATTTTATAACTGCAGCAATTTTCTTGAGATTTATTCTAATGTGTTCTGGGGTAATAATATATTTTAGATATTCCATTTCCTATATATAAAATTAACTTTTTTCTGCGTTAATAAGTAATTTTGCGTTCTGTAAAGCTTAAAAAATTTTATAAACGTATTTTGCGTATGCTTTTTCCGTCTCCGAGAAAATAAGAATATCGTCGAGGTAACAAACGACGAAAATATTAAGGTATTTTCGTAATACGTAATTAATTATTCGCTGAAAGGTTACTAGTACGTTCGTAAGTTTTATTAATATAATCAAATACTTAAATAATCCGTATTTTATTTTAAAAATTATTTTTTATTTATGTTTTTTATTAATTCTAATAAGGTTATATTTATCTTTAAAATCGAATATTATGAATTATTCGGTTCCGTAAAATTAGTTTTTTATTTTCGTAATTAAGGATAATAATATTATTTAATTATCGATAATTAATTATAAATCGTAATTTTTTATTTTTTTAAATACGAAAAATATTGGATATTTTGCTAATAATTTCCAAAATTAAATTTATTTTTATAACCGATTTTTTAGGTATTTTTTAAAAATACGTAATTCGTTTCCGTTAAAATTATAAATAAAATAAAGTTTTATCGAAAATCCTTTTTTAAAATTTATTTTATAATTTTATTCGTTTTATTTTAATAATTTTATATTAAATTCTTTTTTAAAAAATTGCTTATATTTATAATATTATTGTGATGGGGCTGTATGGAGCCTTATTATGGAGCACCGGATAAACGCCGGTACCAAGCAGCATTAACGCAACGCCTTATATGCGAACATATATAACTGTATTTTTATTTTCTCTTTTTTTTTCTTTAGCTAAAAAATAAATTCTTATTAGTAACCGATTACAGACCGCTCAGGTAAAGCTTTTTATATATTTTTTAGCTTATTATTTAACAAAATAAGAAACGTTCGGGATCAGATATTAAAATTTTCGAACGTTCTTTAAGGGGCCCAGCAAAAGGCCCCTATCGACCCAAAGTTATAAAGAGTATTTAACGTTATGACGGAAATCTTAATAAGCTTGATAGCGGTTATAGAATAATATATAAGTTACTAATTCGAAAAGAGCAAAAAAAAGGTAACCCAGTTCCGTAAACATATAAAAGCGTAGCATAAGGTAAATAAAAAGTTAATATAAACGGCCGAATAATTTAAAAACGGCTTAATTATTTAATAAAAATTTATTACTTAGTTATAAATTCGAAATACGATAGTTTTTATGAATACCGACTTTTTTTAACTTAATAATAATTGGAAGCATAATTAGGTTATTTTACAAAAATGGTTCGAATAACCGAATTAATAATAAAAGCTAAGCGGAAGCCATTATTTGGGCTGGAGAAGTTCGACGGGATAAAAAAGAAGTTCTCCGGATGATACGTATTTATAATTTATAAGCTTAAAATAAACGTTATTTTCGTAAGAAAAATTCGGAAGTAATTTTACGCCATATACGAAAAATTCGAAATTAATATATAACGTACGGTTATTATATATTATATTATCGGAAACCTAAATAACGCTTATAATCTCGTCGGTTTTTTCAAAGTATTATACGAATAATATAATAATTGACATAAAAAGAAAAAAATAACCGAATATTTTCGGAATTTAAAATAAGTTAATAATACGAAATTTTCGTTATTTTATTTTTTATTCGAAAAAACGTTAATAAACGCGGAAAAGATTACCTGGTTAATAAAAATAAAACTTATATTTTATAAAAAAAATATTAAATAAAAAATTTATCTAAGTTTTAATTTTAATAAACCTTTTTAAAAATTATAACGTATAAGTAAATAAGGTAATGGAAATTGCCGGACGACTTAAAGGAATAATGCGGTAAAAAAAACGAATAATTTTTTAGTAACTTAGTTAGGCGGTAATAATTAAACGGCAAATAATTTAAATGGCGATATAAATATAATAAGTATTTCGGCAGTAAGACGGTAAAAATAAGGATCCCAAATTTTATTCTTAGCGCCGAAATAATACGTACGATAAATGATTTAAAAGAAACGGAACGCCTGCAGAACGAAAGGCCTTTACCTGCGTTATGGGCGTTCTAATTATAGGGCGAACCGCTACCCATTTTTATTAGCAAAAAAACCGTAAAAAAAGATTAATTCGTTAAAAACGTATAAAAACGAAAGGTTAAAATTTAAAAGCGAAAAAGGAAAAAAATAATTCTTAAGTATTGGCGCGTTCGGGAACGAAAAACGATTTAGGCCGAAATAAAGATTGCGAAATAAAATATGAACGGTATTTTATTTATTATTGATATATGCATTAATTAAAAAAAATTTATCGAAATTTTTGTTAATTAAAGATATAAATACTTTGCTATAATAATCAAAACGTTTATAAAACGCTTACGGTTGCTGTACATTTTAATAAAATTACGCAAATTAAAAAAGGTTCGAAAAAAAAACCGATGACGGCGAAAAGAAATTAAGGAGATAATATATATAAAAACAGATATCGACGGTTTCAAAGCTAGGATATTCGCATATATTATTAATGGCTTTAATTACCCCTTAATTTTGAGAAAATCTTAAATAAAGCGTTACGACGTTATATACGTAACGCAAAAATACCTTTTAATGATAAGCGCAGTAGGTCGTATAAAGGTTTACGAAAAAGGATATAAAACTTAAAGAAATAATATACGAATAATTCGCGAAACGAAAAAAATTTTAATTATTATTTTCGGAGCGGAATTTCGGAAAATAAAAAAATTAAAAGGATTAAATAAAAAATTTAGTTATTTTTAATTATTTTGGCCGATATTAATAAGGCGTTAGCGCTTAAAAAAATAAAGATTAACGAAAAATTTCCGCTTGAATTAAAAATATTTTAAAAGCTATTTAATAAAAAATTAGGCGATACTTTATTTTTACCCCGTTCCGGAATAAATTATATGATTTTATTGCATAAAAACGAAATAAGGAAAAAAATGCTAATATTATAAGGGCCTTTATATAATATAATTAAAGAAAAATTACTAGCTTTAAGGAAAACCTTAACGGAATTTTTAAATAAAAAATATATCTGCGTAAATAATTTACCTATAAGGGTTCCGGTTTTATTTATAAAGAAACCCGGAAAAAGGTTACGTTTTTGTTACGATTATCGGGTATTAAATATAATAACCGAAAAAGACCATTACCCCTTATTTCTTATTTCGGAAATCTTAAGGTTATTTTTTATGTCAAATAATTTACGAAAATAAACGTCCAAATAACGTTTTATAAAATTAGGATTAAGGAAAAAAACGAATAAAAAACGGTATTCCGAACGCGTTTCGGTTTATATAAATAGCTAATAATACCGTTCGGTTTATGTAAGGTTTCTGTAATTTTTTAACGATACGTTAATAAGGTTTTAAAAAAGTACCTCGACGTTTTCTGCTTAGCATATATGGATAATATCCTTATTTTTTCTTCCGGATCCAAAGAAAATTATATGTAAAAAATAAAAAAAGTTTTAAGCCGTTTGGAAAAAACAGGTTTAAATCTGGATATTTTTAAATACGAATTCGCTATAAAGATAATAAAATATCTTGGATTTATTATAGATGCCGAAAAGGGGATACGAATGGACCTTAAGAAATTACGCGCGATTAAAAAATAGGAAGTTCCTAAAACGCTTAAGGAAATCCGAAACTTCCTAGGGTTTGCAAGTTTTTACCGCGATTTCATAACCTATTACGCGGATATAGTGGCACCGTTAATAGCCCTAATCCGGAAAAAAACCTTATTCCGCTAGGAGAAAAAAAAATTAATATTCGAACGTTTTAAAAACGTTTTTATAACGGAACCGATTTTAACGTAATAAAATCTCGAAAAACTTATAATATTAAAAACAAATTATTTAAAGGTAATATATAAAAATTATTTATCCTAAGTTAATAAATTAAAAATATTACGTCCGGTCGTTTATTATTTTAAAAAATTAAATTTTATTAAAGTTAATTACGCAATATATAATAAAAAATTCTTAATAATAATAAATTATTTAAAAATATAAGATATGGAATTACGTAACGTAATAACCTTATTTAAGATTATTATCGACTACAAAATTTTAAAATATTTTATAATTATTAAAAGGTTAAATAAATATTAAATAAAGTAATTAAAAAAATTATTCCGTTTTAATTTTTAGTTTAAATTCCATACCGGCCGTTTAAATATTAAAGCCGATATACTTTCGCGTAAGGAATAAAATATGCTTATAGGTAAAATTAATAACTAGAAAGTTATACGAAAATTTTAATTAATAAAAAATAAGTAATTATTTATATTATTTACGAAATATTGAAAATACGCCGAAAATACGATAATAATTAATAATATTAAAGTTAAAAATAATAAATTATTTTAAGAAACGTAAATATTTTAATATTACGAAAATTTTCAGAAACTTTAGGACGTAACGTTAAAACATAATAAAAATTACGATTATATTATTAAAATTATTATAAAAAAGGAACGTAATTTTTTACGGAATTAAAATTATTAATATCGATTACGGAATATATTTTAAATACTAAAGGCCTTTTTTAATTTCAAAAACGTTTTTAAATCCTAAATTAAAAATTACTTAGGACGGCTTTAATACAAAATATTTACGATTCTTATATAATGGGTCACCTAAATAAAAAGGTTACGATAACGGTATTTTCGAAAAAAAAAATTTAGCCGGGTATATATTATATAGTAAAGTAATTTTGCAGGAATTACGACGTATGCAGCCATAAAAACGTATAGAAAAATAAAAAGAATTATTAAAATTATTTTCAATTTCCGAATAATTCTATAACGAATTATTAATTAATTTTATAACCGTTTTATTAATCGTTTTTAAATATAACTTACATTTTTTAATAATTATAATAAACCAATTATTTAAGGTAATAATTTTAAAAGTAATACGTACGATAAATATAAAAATATATACGAAAGTATTTATAAAAATATATTGGAAATTTTATATTTTTTTAAAATTATTATAAATAATAAGAAAATTAATTAAATAAAGAAATTCTAAATTAGATTTAATAAATTAATAAGGATAAAATAACACTTTTTTACTATATACCACCTAGAAATCGATAATATTACGAAAAAAGCTAATTAGGAAATATTAATTTATTTACGAATTTTCGTAACGTATTCGTAATAAAAATAAAATAAGTTTTTCTCGAAAAGGATATTCGTAATTAATAATCGAAATATAATTTTGGTAAAATTAAGTCCTTTTTTTTGTTTTACGAATATTACGTTAATCCGATTTCCTAAGTAAAAAGTAATTCGGCAACTAAAAAGAATTTACATATAAAAACGGAAAATTTCGTTAAAAAATTACGAAAAAATACGAAATTCGCTTAAGCCACGATAGCGGCGGCTTAATAAACCTAAAAGGAAATAACGAATAAACGTCGTTCTCCCGCCGAAAAATACAAAATTAATAATAAAATCTAATTATTTTTAAAAAAAAAATATCGTTATCTTTTGGTTATCGAAAAAACTAAAATAACTTTAAATTAAATATTAAATAATTAAAATAATTAATTTTTACGTTATTAAATTAAGTATATTTAAAGAAATTTATAACCGCTTTTATATTAATTTATTAAGGCGTACGAACCGTAACTTTTTACCGTTCTAAATTAATGCAAATACGTAACCTTTTTTTATTATCTTTAAAAGAAATAACGAACCGGAATTTAAAATCGAAAATATTTTTAAGCCCGGACCAAAAAAGTAGAAAAAGCTTTATATACCAAATCCAGATAAAATGGTTAAATTACGCAAAATTAACTTAAAAATCGTTCGAAAAGTTTGCAGATATGGCGGCTTTATAGTAATTCGAAAAAAAATATGGTAATATAGCCATTAATAACGGACCCTAAATCCAATGTATTACCCGAAAGCGGACGGGTAAAAGTCCAGCTTAAAAACATTAACCGAATAACGCGTAAACGGTATAAAAACTTTAAGGAATTTATTTAAGAATAATCCCATATAATTCGCAAATAAACGTTAAAATAACGCTTCCGTTATTTACAAATAAAATATATTAAAAAGAAATTAAAAATTATAAAAGTAATACGCCGGTTACGAAATTATTTAATTATTTTTTAAAAATTTATAAATTTAACGATTTATTTTACGAATTTATAACGTTAATATTACGCAGAAATTACGTACCTAAAACGCGTAATTATTCGGCCTTATTTATATTAAATTCCGGTAAAACCGGAATTTTCTTTTTAATTATTTAAGTTACGATTACAAAGTTTTCGAAAATGCTAATAATGCGATTATTAACGGCTATTAATTTAACTTATAATATAAATTAATAAACGACGCAGAAAAAGTATAAAAATATCGTAAGAAATATTTATATAACGGAATTTATTATTTTTATATTTAATATATCCTTTATTACGTTAAGTAAAAAAACCGGCAAAACCGGCAGTTTAACTTACGTATAAATAATGTATAAACCAAAAATTAAGAGCGTAAATTTATTTCGAAACGAATAACGTATAAAAATTTAAAACGCGAATATAAGGTTTTGGTATCCGTTTTTTCCTAAGTACGGATAGCCGTTAAACCAGGATTAACGGCAAAAAAACAATATAAAAAATGCGCAAAAAAAGTAAATTTACTAGGATTTCGGTAATCATAATTAAAAGCAATTTTGTAAAGCGCGTCGACCGCCTGATAAAATTCGGGAATATTTATAAATTATACGGAAATTACATTAAAAAAACATATTAATAAAAAATATAAAAAATACTTACTTTAAAATATTTGTAATTATAATTAATATAGGCCTAATAACGGACCGCCTTTTTATTTATAATAATAAGTATTTTAGGAATAGCAAATAAATAACGTATAAATAAATTATATATTTCGTTAATTCAAATAAAATACGTCCGGGTTTTTGGCAAAACGAATTATATAAATAAAATAAGGCATATCGCAAATACGGGCAAGATATTCGTCCAGGACAACGCGAATACGTAACGTACGAAAAACTTTGGCAAATTCCGATTTATTAAAAAGGCCCGAAACCGTAAAAACGTCCTTTTTGCAAAGTATTTTCGCGGCATTATAACGTATTAATCAATTTTTCAAGCCGTTACAAAATAACGTATAAAAACATTATTATAGGTATTAACAAAAATTAACTTACCGAATTAAATTATTATTATAAAAAAAGTTAAAACGGATAAAAACGTAAATGCATTTTTATATATAAACCTATTTAACGTATAATTAACTTATAGTTAATTACTTAAATTAAGCCTAGTTCGGAAATCGATAAATTTTCGAATTTCGGATTAATCAAAAGCTAAAGATTAACGCAATTATTAATCCTGCAATAAATTAATCCCTTTTGGAAAAGGTAAGGGGTAATATAATAGGGCTATATAAATCCCTATTATGGAGCACCGGATAAACGCCGGTACCAAGCAGCACTAGCGCAACGCCTTATATGCGAACACACACAACTGTATTTTCATCTTCCCTTTTTTTTCTCTTTAGCTAAAAAATAAACTCTTATTGGCAACCGATTGCAGACCGCTCAGGTGAAGCCTTTTACAATTATGATAATATATTAATTAAATTTTTTAATTTCTTAAATTGTTATTTTTGTTATTTTAAATTCTTATTTTGTTATTTTAATTTCGTTTTAATAATAATAACGATACGTTATATTTTTTTAATATCTATTTTATTTCTATATTTTATTTCTTTAAATAATAAGGTTTCTATCGTATTTTTATACTTATATTTATCGTTATTATTAATTAAATATTAAAATTTTAATTTTTTTTCGTTAATTAACAAAAAGTAAAATAAAGTTTACCTAATTAATTCCGCCATTAATTAAAATTTCGTACTAGCGTATTTATAATAGTTTTAAAATTATATCGTAATTCCTAAATAAAACGATATTGAAATTAATTATTTAATATTATTTTTTAATAAAACTTTTAAAATAATTAATTTTATGCATAATTTTTCCGTTATCGTAAACAAATTCCTAATTTTCGGTATTCGTCGTTATATAAGATTTTAATTTATATTTCCATAATAATTTAAATTTTTTAATTATATTTAGTATAATATAATTTCTGCTTAAAGATCTGGAATTTACTATTACGATATACTAATATATTTCGATTTTTATTTTTAAAATAATAAAATTATTAACATCTCTTATTATCGCATTTAAAGCTTTCTTAAGAAATTTCTTTTAGTTCCTTAAAGTTTCGTTATTTTACAACTTTATTATAAATAACGTTTTTTTAATTTCCGTTTAAATTTATTAAATTTTACTTATAGTTTTTATTTAATATATTAAATTATTATATTTATTATTATTGCCGGCATATTATGTTTTCGAATTATATTAATTATTTTTAATTTTTTTGCAATTTTGTTTCTAATCGAATAAATTATTTTATTATATTTGTAATTATATCTTATTATATATTATCTTAATTATCGTTCCAAAAATCTTTTATAAATTATCGTATTTTTTCTTTAATAAATTTTTTTAGGAATCCGTAATAAATACTAATTAAAAATAAAAATCTATAATAACGTTTTAATAATATTTTTTTACCGTACGTTAAATTAATTTTTTTTCGTTTAATAATTATATTATTTATAATAATAATAAAAATTTTACGGATAATATTTTTTAAGTTAATCTTTTATTTCGGCTAATTATTAAATATTTCTTAACCTTATAATTTAAAAATATTTATATTATTATTTATTTTTCTTATTATTTCCAGTACGATTAAAAAAATTAAATCCTTTATAATATGTACGGGTAATTTATTCGTAAATATATTATTTTTATTTTTCGTAATTAAGATATTTTCGTTATCGATAATATATAACGTATATTTTGCCGTATTAATTGAAGGTTCCGGGATAAACTTTTTTTATTTAATTCTGGTGTTTACGTAATTTTCCTTATAATATTTTTTATTATGTTCGTAATATTTATTAAATTAATTTTTTAGTTTTTTGCATTTTTTATCGAATCTTTTATTATAATAATCTCGATTAAACCTTTTATTATAAACCCGATATATATTTGGTTTGTATTATATTAATAATTTTGTTATTATTTTCTTAATTATTTTAAAATTATTTTTCCGATATAAGGGTTTAATTAATTTATCATAATTTTTTATATTTCTTATATCTATAAATTTTATATCTTATTTTGCTATAATTAAAGTATTTAATCTAGCTTTAATTTTATTTCTGGATAACGCCGAATTCCATAAATCCTAACGCCGTTTCATAAAAAATAAAAAATATGTTTTGTTTTTTTTCTTAATTAAGTTTATTATATTTTAAATATAAAACGTATTATCCTTTTTTTTCTTATTATTTTTTAAATTATTAATTTTTAATTTTAGTTATTTTTATAATTTACCAGTTTAAAATAATTAATTATTTAATTCGAATAATCTTATTTTTTATATTATTTTTAAACTTCTTATAAAATATATTAATAAAAGCGTTAATCTTATTGTTTTTTTATCCGGTTGTAATCGTAAAACTTTTAAAAGTTACGGTATATTTAAATATAGGTTTTTTTATTGGAATTATGAAAGTTATTAAATCGTAAATTATTTTTTATCCGGATTACCGAAATTATTACGTATTTTGTTTTCGAAATTAATATAAAATAAAAAAATTTATTAATAAATTTCTTTATTTAATTTTTTTTATTTTCAAAATATTTTTATTATAAATTTACATTAATTAATTACATTTTTATTGGGTATATTTTTATTATTAAAATTATATCCGTTCAGTTATTAAAATTTAAAAAATAAAAGTAAATTTATATTTATTATAAAAATGTTTAAAAGTTATTTTTTTATCATAAGATTCTGAGTTTTTCGGCTTTATATAAATAAAAAAAATTTAGGTAAATAACGTAATCTTAAATTATCGAATTTTTTTAATTCCCAAATTTAAACTTAAAGTTATTAAATAAATATTTCCTAAATATTTATTAATATTTTAATAATATTATTAAATAAAATTTTATAACGTATAATAATTAAATAATTTAATTAATTATTAAACCTTAAATTAACGGATTTATATTAATAAAAATATTATAAGAATTTAAATAATAAATATAATAACGTATTATGTTTTATAATATTAAATATATTTTAAATAACGATATTTTATTATAAATTAAAATTATTTAAATTATAAAAATAATAAATATATATATTTTATTTTTATTAATTAAATTATTATTCGTAAATTGGTATTTCGGTTTACTGGCTTATTACCAGTGAGTTGGTAATCTATTACGTGACTTGCCTTGCCGCGCATCTGTGGTTAGGTCGTGGCAGACCGTTTCTGGAGACCGTGGCCCGTTGGGTTATGACATAAAGTATTAGTTTGGCTTTAATTTTTCTTATATGTGGCCCTTAGTTTCATAGGTCCTAGTTCCGTACTGTAAGAAATATTATTGCGCCGAAAAACGCTGATATTAGCCGTATATCGAATTTTACTGTTATTTTTTTATTTAACACCCTTAGTACGCCAGGTATATTGTCGATCGTCGATTTTAACTGCCATAGCATAATAATTTAATAAATAATTAGGCTGATTAAACTTAGAAAAGATCTTTATATTTTTATTAATTATTAAAACACTTTATTATTAATATTTTTAATTTCTAATTTAATTTAGATGTTAATTAAATAAACATATAATCGTAATTAGATATTAATTTTCTTTATCATAATTATTAAATTTGTATTTTAGATTTTATTTTTTTTATTTATTATTTCGAAAACTTTTGTTAATATTTGTTTAAATTATTTATAATTATTTAATATTCGTATAATTTGCGAGCTTTATTTTTCGATTAATAATATAATATACTTTCTTATAACGGATTCGAACCAAATAATTACGTTTTCGGTAAATCATCCGATTATAAATTTAATTCGTACAATAAACGTAATTAATCAAATAGAAAAATATTCGAAATTTATTCGATATTAAATTAAAAACAATTATAACTTAATCAAACTATTATCGAAAAATTTAAGTTTAAGAAATTTAAGGATTTTTTGATTTTTTTTAATAAAATTTAGCTAAAAAATTTAATTTACTTAAAAAAATTTTAATATCGATAGTTTTTTTTTTTCCTTAAATTTCTTATAAGCGGCTTAAACGGGCGTCATAAAATTATTATTGTTTTTCTTAAGTTAAAGGATACGTTCGTTTATAATATCCAGGCGTCGAAAAACTTTTTCGCGAAAAAGATAAGGCTAGCTTTTTTTCCTTTTTGGATTCCATTCCGATATTCGAGTTATTAGGGACCTGGTAAATGGATTATTCGAGCTGCTTGCTGGTAAATATAATGTCGGCGATCTTGCTCAAAATCTCACAGTATTACTAGATAAGAACTTATAACGTATAACGGCTAAATAATTTAACCAATTATTAAATCTTAATCGTACGAATTTATATTAATAAGAAAATCGTAAAATTCTGAGTAATAAATATAAAATCGTATTACGTTTCGTAATATTAAGGGTATTTTAAATAATTAATTATTATTATAAGCTGTGATTATTTGAATTATAGAAATAATAAGCGTATATATTATTCCTATTTTTGGCTTGATCACCTATGATCACGCAGCCGGTAGTAATCACGATCATTTAAGATCTCTTTTGATCACTGATGATCACTGGCTTGGCAATGATCACCGTTACGTAACCCGAGGGGTGGCCCGTGTTATCCTTGTCTGACCGTTTTTCGAGCCCGAAGCTTGTCGGGTCGTAACAGTTCCGTAAAACCCCGAAGATTATGGAACTCCGCGGCTATAAAATCATTACTGTGTTTATCCCACTTTGCTGTACGAATTTTCTCCAGCCCCTAAATACAGCCATTAATAACCCCTTCAAGGAATAGCTCGCTAAATTCGCAAGTAAATATATCGCGAAGAAAGAGGATCAACACCTTCGGCAACAAGGAAGCCCCATGGCGTAAAGTATTTCGGACCGCCTGTTACGGCACAGAAGAACAAGAGTCTAGCCATTACACCACTAAAAGTGGAACCTTGTCAGGTCGAGCCCTGACCGCCTTGTGTTAGCTAGCCAGGTGTGCTATAGCACACCAAAAACGGAAAGGTCACCTTCTGATCGGAACATGTATACTCCGTTGCTAAGCTACATAAAAGTGGTACGCGTTGCGAGAACGCACGCAATTTGCTGAATACAACAACAACAACTGATATCCCCTATATCTGACACCTTGTTCTGCCCTATATACCTACAAGGTGCCACTTGGGACTGTGACACCGCCGTATCATAATTACCCATATCGTTCAATAGGCTTTAGAACGTCTTTTTAAACGGGAACACTTAATATAAAAGGCATTCCGCAACTGTAAGATCAATATTCGCCCTGACGGCAATAAGGATAACCTCATCAATATTAAGGATATATCAGAGATCGACTTCACAGGGTGGGAAACGGCAGAGAATAACGTCCCGGAAAACTATGAGACTATCTCCGAAACCCTTAATATACACAACCGTTTCCGCCACGCAGCCGAAGATTATCTCCGTTAACGCGTTAACTGGAAGCAATTTACAGTTCCCAAATTAATTAAAGCATGCAAAGTTAATAGCTTAAAGGCAGCTAAGAAAAAGGATAACTTAGTTAAGGTCCTTGAGGCGTGGGAAAAAAGTGTTATTCAGGAAGAACTAGCTGCAGTTATATAAACAGTTACTTCAACACCATAACAATTGTTATGATATCGCTTGTAACACCTTGCAAAGCGACAGGAAAAGCGACAGGAAGCTTCAAGGGGCCCTGGGTGCCATTAGGTGGCAAAGAACCCACACACAATTTGTATGGGTGGCGTTGGAGATAACATGTTGCCACCCTTGGCGCCAAGCCGTTAGCTTTTCCTCAATTTCGAGAGTTAATACGGTAGGTGGGGTCCGAGGTTAGCTGGTCTTGTTTCTTAGGATTCGCCGCCCAGCCCTGAATAGTTCTACATTGATCAAGCATGGACCGATTGAGTCCATCTTCGGGTTCGTCTTGCGTTATGGTGTTTCACCTGATGAGAATTCTACGTCAACAACGACTACGGGGCATCAGTCGCCCGGAAACGTTCGTTTCCAGCTCAGTGCATCTAAAATAAATCTGAAATAGAAATTTGTCGTTCCCGTCTCCTCGGTACAATGCATGTTCATGGACCGATGCCCTCGTGAGGATCAACCGCATTCCTTCCAACCTTGCACGCGTATGAATTGGCTGGTCCGGATTGGCCAGGAGAAGGGAAAGGCGTAAGGTCTATACAATATCTCCTCGCTGCATAGATATAGGCTTGACACTACAGTTGCCGTGCCACCCTCTCCCGAGTTATCATGACTTCTACCCCTTTCGAGTACACTGTAATAGACGCCCGGCACAGTCCTGCCCGGAACCCTTGAATTGGTATCTAATGCTTCTAATGATGGATATTCGCAGTAAGCCCATCATAAAACGTATTCAAAGACGATACTTCGTGATACCGTAGACGTTGGTATACCCATTCTTGTATACACATCGGACTATCCAACTTACGGGGCGTCACACTCTACCCCCATTCGGGTTACAGTCTTGTATGCGAGGAGACCAATATGTAGCAAAGAGGATACGTCGTAGGAGGCGTGTGCATTTAACAAGCTCGCGGGGCCACCCTTAGCACGTAGATATATTCTCATTTAAGTCTCGTGGGCGGAGCTCGCGTGCCTGTGGAATGCCCCTACACTCTGGGGTCAGGGTGGTCATACGGGTTAGAGATTTCCACGCCTAAGAGCGAGCTCCTCTTCCCATCGCCTAAAGACACTGAGAGTACCAGTCGTTCTGGCGCTGACAGGTCGACCCAGCCGCACATACAGTGCACCCAGTCCAACCGTTTCCGCCGCATTGCCCTAGAGTATCTGAGATTAGTGACTCTCCTGCTAACTGATTTGGCCGGGGTGTTGGGGGCTGCGGGATGAGTTTCCGGGGTTGGAGATTCTCCAAAGGGCTCCATCAGGAAATCTATGCCCGAGTGCTAGGTAGAAAGCGAACGGTAAGAAGCAACGCGAAAAATTGCTTACCCCATTTAGCGGCAGCGCAAGTCGGGCCCGGCGCGCCAGTCCTAGTAGTAGTGGTGACGGTAGTGAGCGTCGTCGAGGGGTGCGGCCCGCCCGTAGCAGCAGCGGCGAGGACACTGCTGACGGCGGTCCACGCGGGCTTCTTGCTGAAGTTCTCGTCGTACAGGAGCGCCGCCCCCTGGCCCGGGAAGGTGCTCGGGATCCAACTGTACTTGTCGGTGAAGTCCCAGATGGTGATGCCGACGCAGGCGTCGACGGCGAGGCACGCCCTGGTCACGGTGGCGTAGTTGTCCGCCTGGGTCCGCAGGCCCGCGGCGGTCGGCGGCAAGCTGCTGAACCGGATGTCCAGCTCCGTGTACGTGACCTCGCTGACGCCAGCCGCGACGTACGAGCTCATGGCCGCCTCGAGGCTGCTCTGGCTCGGGGTGCTCCCCACGATGAGGTGCGCCTGCATGCCGACGCCGTCGATCCTACCGCCAGCCCGCTTGATAGAGTTGATGATACGCACGGTAGCGGCTTGTTTCGCTCCGGTGCTCTCGATGTTGTAGTCGTTGTAATACATCTTGGCATCCGGGTCGGCGGCAGCGGCCGCCTTGAACGCGATGGGGATGAACGATTCACCCAGAACATTGTAGAACACCGACGGGCGAAAGGTGCCATCCTCGTTCAACGCCTCATTCACTACATCCCATGCATAGCACTGTCCTCTATAGTGTCCAGCCACATTGGCGATATGAGTCTCAATAATCGATGTGAGTTGCTCTCTAGTCCACGATCCTGAATTAACTGCGTCCATATCAGCATACGATGGTGTTCCACACTAAAGAAAAAGGTAGACGTACCCCACGACGGCAGCTGGGAGTGCCAGACCAACGTGTGGCATCTTAGTATCATATTGTTCGTCTTGGCAAAATTGGCGATCTGGTCACCGCTTGAGTAGCTGAACGAGCCGCGACTGGGCTGCGTAAACTGCCATTTCTGTCCGTTTCCGGGAGTAGTCTGACCGAACTCATTCGGGTCCGTCAGGATCCGAACATAAGCCGCATCGTTCAGCTCACCGTTGTCGGTCGCCGAGCCGAAGTACATCTTTCCAGCGGCCTTGGCTAGTTGGTGCAGCTGCGCTGAAGCGCCGTGGGCTGCCAACAAGGCAGCAGCGGGCTTGAAAAGACGCATTGTGGGCCTTTTTATTTGACGATATGCTGTTGGGACAGGAGCTGAGCTGGAGGATGCTACAGGCTTCAGGAGAGATCGACGTGGAAATACTGTTTACTTATACCAACACCGCGGTCAGCAACAGGTTCCATTGCACTCTACTGATAGGGCCAAATCAAAGTCCACCTCCGATGGCCTTTCACATCGCTTCTAGAACTTCCGATCCAACAGGTTCGTCTTGAGACCATAGCCGGCACTTCGGGTTCTCGCCCTGAATATCCCGCTAGCGGTGCGCTCGAAGTCTTGGGATTATAAGTCTACGGAGAGTGGAGGAGATGAAGTAGCATGTGGGGCGGTCAACCCCTTGAATCGGGCATTCCTCCCGGCCCGCGCCCCGACTTTGGCTAGATCGGGCCACGCGAAACCGTGAAAGGGAAATGCAACTTGATTCCGCGCCGCAACTGGGATAGTTCAACTGTAAGGCTGGGCTTTGAATCCCGAGAAGCCGTACATGGCAAGAAACCCGGTTTCTCCACCAACCGGCGGGCGGTATGGCTTCCCGCGAATTCAACGGGGCGGACAGCCCGTCTTCAGAGTAGTGGGGGTGTCGAGTATGGGGACGCTAGGCGGCACAAGAAATGTTGTATGATCATGCGATACGTTTCTTACGTCCGTGTTGATACTTATAAGGGGACAGCGGTGGCGATATAATAGCCCTATTAATGCTATTCGGTGGGTCGTAGGTGAGCTCGTTGGAGAGTCCGTTGTGAAAAACCTATAGCATCAAAATAGGCCAGCGTCTCAACGGAAGGCATTTCGACTGCCCCTGAGCACATAGAATGCTCATAGCGGACTGCGATGACGTCCCATAGTCGCGCCCAGCTCGTTGTATCTTCCTCCGTCTATCATCCATAACAGTCTGTGTGGATACGAATATGGCTAAGGATATCGATATGCATTTTCAAGAGTGAGCCCTGATAAAGCCATATCTTTCGATCGAGGTACAGGAACGAAGAACCAACACATACCTAAGAGGCTTTCACAATACCCAGGGCGTATGTACGGTCCACCTTAGGATACGACGCTAAGTAATGCAGCTCGCCAAGCCGTCGATTGGAAGCGAGATGCCACTCACGTGGTACGGGAATTCCTTGCCGCGTCGTCGATCGATGGGATCTCCTCGCTACGTTCCGGATCGGCATTCACGCCGGGGCAAAATGGTAAAGGATGGTAACACCGTGAACTATTTATACGAATTTCGTGGTGGATACATACTGGCACAGCTGGACCCTGGAGGTCATCCACGGCCGCTGTCCTAGGCACCGTTGATCAGACGAGAGTACGCGAGATGGTCACCTGGAGAGTACCATTATGCTACCTAACCAGTTAATAAGAGGAATGTCCTGCGATATTGATACTGATATCGATACTATGCTCTGAAGCCTATCTGGCACTCATGCTCTGCTCAACGCCTTGTAAATGAATAATGCCTGGTCGCCCGAACTCCGACGTAGGCCGCCTTCCAACCAAGAAGTAGTCCTAGGGGGTTGTGTACGACAAAGAATCCGCCGCAGCTGGTTTCGCAGGTATAAAATGAGTACGTGCCGGTTCGGCTGACTCCTTAGCCTTACGAGTTCTAACCGTCAGCCGTCGTTATCCCAACCATTTCGTTGATGGTATCATATCAGGGTATCACGTTAACGTTCCATCGTAAAGGAGAATTCATCCAAGTAAACCGGGCCCCGCCTGATCAATCCGTCCTAACTCCATCACAGCTTCCAGAAGTCGGAGGGCTGTTCAGAAATTCCTAACGTTCGTAGCCCACTTTTGCTGCCTGTCACCTCTCAACCAAAACGAACACCGCGCAAGCGCGCGGGTAATGCTAAGCACCTAGCCTCTCCGCTCCTGTAGCGCGCCCGCGATGTTCAATGGCATAATCAATGGCATATTTGATGGCATCGGGCGCTGGATATCAAGACTCCTGCTGGGAACAAGTCGCCCGCCCGGCGTCCGGGGGTGCGGGACGTTGACGCGGCCGGTGCGCTCCGTGAGCCGGCTGGGCGTGGCGGCTTCCTCGTCCTCGTCTGACTCGGCATCGTCGTAATCCGCGAGCCGCGCGAAATAATCCGCCAGCCCGTCCACGCTCGGCGTGCCCACCACGACGTCGTATCGCGGCGGAGGTGTGGGCATCGGAGGAGGCGGGTCGTCTGCGTCGAAAGCTGGCGGATTGAAGCTCGGATACCGGAGGAAGTGTATCGGTCGTGGGGCTGAGGACGGCGCCTGTTGTGTACCCGCGGGCCGCTCAACGGCTTGCGCAGCTGCCGTAGGGTGGTGCTGTAGATGGGCTGCTGGCGGTAGCGCAAGGCCTGGGGATTCACATACGGCCTCCACGGGAGGGATAGTGCCAGTGCTCGAGGCGGGGCTGGGGTTCGTGGCGATGACTTCGGCGTCGGGGCAGCCACAGCTTGATTGCTGGCGGTAAGTAGGCTGCTCCGCCCCAGAGTACTCAGGCAGCGCCGTGTTTGCATGCGTAGCTCGACAATTGAGGACAGTGAAGGGAGAATCGATGCTGATCTCGAAGTGCCGCCGGCGCTTGCCAGCCGGATCCTCGGGATCGAGCCGGGAGATGCGCATGACGATCTAGAGCGAGTAAGTAATCGAATTCAGGGAACGAGACTTGGACAGCAGTCGAGAACGAACCTTTATCCAGTGGAAGACGTTCACGTTCTTCCAACTGCAATCCGGATGCAAACATAATGTCTTGTCCTTCGCCATCTGCTCGCACGTTGGTATCTGGACGTTCATCTCCATCTCCGTTGGGCCCCAGTACGACTCTAACCCTAAGTCTAGATCGCCAAGCAGATTATCCGCCCGGTCAGGCAGCGGTTGAGGCACCGTATGTGTCCTTGACGCCTCGTAACTTCTTCGTCTCTGTGCAGCAAGCCGCGCTTCGTGTCTCTCATCCGGTGAAAGCTCGCCGCCACTCAAGACGCGGATCTCAGATGCTTCATATTGTTTGTCGAGAGGCTTTCCGGCGGATTTCTCCAGCAGAAGAATTTTCCGGCCGGGGTCTTTGCGCGTAACACGCCTGTCATTGGTCCAGTATTCGATAGATTCCGTCACAAAAACCTTGAGCTTATGGACTTGGACCTTGGCGAGCGGCGTAAGCTTGAAGGCGATGGGTATCTTGCTGCCAATGGGGAAAGACTTCCCAGAAATCATTATGTCGTAGTGAAGTTGGTCCTCCCACTGTCTACTAATGGAAATCGGCTCTGTCATCTCCAGCGATAGCTGATCCGGGACTCGCACGAGCAAGACCTCTTTGGACCCGTGGAGATTGGGCTTGAAGGCGCCTGCCCTCTCGACAATCGTCTCCAGCTCCCATTTCACAGACCCGAACTGCAGTTTCGTGGTCTCGAGCTGATGATGATCGATAGGGAGTTCGAAGGTGTACTCATAGGTACCAGGATAGAACACTTTGTAGCCCTTCGCCATCGCAGCGTACGAGTTTGTACTCGGGGAATCGCCTTTCCCGAAGCTCCGTGACTGCACCGATTGTAGAGAAAGGCGCTTGTACTCCCTTGCCGTGAGGTTACTATTCGACCTGTCCCGCAAAGCCAGCGAGGTCGCCGGCGGTATTGGGGATAAGGTTAGTCTCCGTGAAACGGTCCCTTCGGGTTTAGACTGGACCTCGGAACCGCCGCGCAGTGAATAGGTGCATTGATTCCCGTATTCCGTCTCCCACGTGTCGTGCATGGCGTTGAAGAAGGTGAGAACCTGGGTCCTAAGTGACTCCTCTTCGAACTGCTCGATTTTCATCGGAGGAATGCCCTCGGGCCATTCCGTCCGCGCGCGACCGGAGAGCTTAAGGGTCACGGACTTGAGTTTAACATTTTTGGACACGTTTAGCTGCAACTTGCCACGTAACAACGCCGTCGAGCTGGCTAGCTCGTGCCGGGCATGGCCGTCATGTTCGAAACCCGTGAGAAAGATGTTGGGCTCAGCAAGGATGATAGAGCACGATAATCCGCTTCCGGATGCCACTGGTTTTGGGACCTCTGTTACGGAGCTCATGATGCTCTTCGCCGAGCGGACCGACATGATGCTGCTCCTATGCGAATTTCCCAATGCTGCGCTCAGCATCGGGGACCTCCTCGATTCGAGCATCATTGAGTTGTCTGGCGAACCCAAAGTCTCTTGCAAAGGGACTGCGTACATCGAAGTCGGGCGCCGCGGTGTCGTCGGTGCGGCTGCCGCATCCGGCCTCGCCGTAGCAGGGGCACTGGAGGCTCGAAGTGTATCGATCGACACGTACTGGGAGAGATGCGACTTTAAGGGGCCGAGTACTTTTTTGAAAACACGTCTCGTGGGGCGACTTACGCCCTTGGCCTGGTTCCCGACTGGTTCGCCGCTCTTCTCCTTTCCCTTCCACTTCTTCGATTGTGGTTGTCTCTTGGGTCTGATCGCAGAGTCCAGCCTCAACTCCGATGGGATATAGCCGGGCGGGTACGAGATTACGTGGATGGATTGATGTCTCCGTTGCCGAGGCCGGATGTGGGGGGTCGGGAACCTGGGGAGCTGACGGCTTCTCCGGTCCCAAGTTCTCGTCCTGTAAAAAAGGTTCCCGGCTAGGGGTTGGTAACGACTCTCCAAACGTAGATTGGCGTCGGTGGCTGTCATGATCACAGGTTAGATCCCTGAGGCTCCAGATATGCCTACTTGCATGCGCAAACAGCGAGACCAAACGACTTGACGTGGGGGGAGGGGATATGGCCAGGCCGGGGAGTGGCTTCAATTAACAACCAAATACAACATCCTAGCCTCATTGAACAAGAGGCGGTGGAGGTCTAAACGAATGGAAGCTTTCAATGGATCATGTCCTCGCTAGATGCCGATAAGATGCGGTTGCTCGACGGCATCAAATGTAAGGAGACGTATCGACTCGAGGACACACAAATACACTTTAGGTGAGATGGCAAGCCGTCGAGGAATACACACAAAGGTAGAGGATATTAAGAGGGGAAACGGCCAGAGCGGGCAGCGACGAGAGGGTGAACGTGGAATGGAACATGGATACTACACGAAGGCCTAGCAATAGCCGAAACCGACATGGGACAGGAGGGTGGGAAAGGGAGAGGGGATACCTACATTAAACAACAATGTGAATCATAACAATGCTCATTGTGGACAGGCGCGTGGGCACCAAGATGAAAGACCAAATCCGAACCTCCGGAGTCATCAGAGACGGAAAGCTCGGGGCTTGTGATACGTGGTGTGTGGTTGCGTGTATGGGATACAATGAATGACAATAGAAGCAAGGGCCGGTGTCGGTGTAGTGTTGGAGGATGATGAGCGAGCCTGTCGCAGAATTCCACGCTGCCCCTGTGGGAAACTCGGCGAGAGAGTGCTTCCAAATACCTATACTACGTATACTACTGCTGCTTGCATCCGATTGAGACCCAATGTAGAAAAGAGGACGAAAAGCATTACATAACTATGTCGACATCTAGAGGCCCACAACCCAGTGGGGATATTAAATACGTAGTGCAGAAGGCCGGGGATGGATGTTCTCGGAATTCGGCGAGGTATATAATGTATGTAATGAGTGCGAATTATGATATTGTCCGGAAACAGGATAATGTGAGATACAATTGGGCATACTAGTATAAGGTTATGAGATTTTGTTCATGTGGTGTTGGTGGGGTAGGATGACGGTGATGATCTATGCGTTTGATTGGTGACCTGCAGTATCTTATACAAAACCCATTACCTAGCCTGGAGCTTGTCTTTTCCTTCCTCTTATGTTTGTTCTTCCTTGATTTTCCTTGTGTCTCTCCCATTTTTGGAAAATAATAACTCGTGTACGGACATATGAATAATAAACAGGTTTGTATGGTACCAATTTCATGCTTGGTCCTTGGAGACGCTCATCATCTTCACAAGGTGGTGGGACAAAAGAATTGTCAATAGGTGTGGCCGTGGCTCTGGGCACTATCATTTTTTATTGTCCACCACCTTGCCATAGAGGGACCCTTAACGCTTGTGGTCCCTACTAAGAGGGTCCACTTGTAAGTGCATACATGTAGAGAGGCATTACCTAGTCCTCACGAAAGGATCCGAAAGTATGGCGCTTCATAGCATCTACACCATAACAAAGAGAGTGATTAATTCCGCGCTTGTAGCTCACTGCTTATAGCAGAGAAGTGAGTGACTGTACAAGGAGTACTGAGGGGGGGATGTTATTTCCTATCAAATCGATGCTACTGTCCCGAAGAAGGGGAAAAGCAAGGAATTGCCTCTGATTCGAAACTCTCATTCCACTTGGGCACTCTCTAAAGTGGCACTTGTATGCGAATCACGGAACCCACTCGGTATCCCTGCAGGTGCATTAGACCAAACCCCAGACACAGCCGGGATATACATGTGAGCTCACATCAATGTTTGCAGCATCCACTCCGCAGTCTGCCAATCTCTGCCCACCGGACGAAGCAGAAGCTACACACCTATCAGAACTACTAAGTGTACATGTAGATAGGTAGCTTATTTGGTACTGTACCTCACCCTGCATCCCTACCTAGGTAGGTAGCCACGGTGTTAGTATCTGCGTGGGGAACGGGGGCGGTGTGATGAATGACTGCATTCCACTGCCAACAGCCGAGTCATCAGGGAAGCAGGTAGGCAGGGTCCCCCCCTGTTGGCGTTGGCGCAGAACTCGACTGTATGTCCGGATTAATGTAGGTATGCAATGGTTGATCCCCATGAGGGCGATAAGGCGTTAGTCGCAACAATTTTCTCGAGGCACCTGTTACTCAGCTACCTTAATCAGGAAATGGTAGTGGATTGTTGTGATTTTATTGGCTCAATTTGGGAAGATGAGTGAAAACTTAGACCCACGACGAGAAAATTGTTGCGACTAACGTCTTATCGGCCTTAAGCGGATATGATTTGGAATTTTCTCTAATGGGCAGACCCTACCGGTGCAAGTAACGAAGGTGTATGTTGCAGAACGTATCCGGCCACTTGGTAGGTTCATATTGACTTGCATGAGGAATTTTGAGGTCACTTTAACGTTAGCTGAGGCAAGAGAAAATCAAATACCGAGCATACTAGATCGAGGGTACCATCCACTTCCAGTCTTCCGGGGTTTCCGTAAATAGCGGACGACATAAAGTCTAATAACTTAAAAATGACTACATGTACTCTCCAAGGGAAACACTACACGTATGTAGTGGTTAGAGCTACTTTTGTAGACATGAGATTTTCAAATGCCGGAAGGGCGGGCGGCTCGCGGAAGCTTCTGCTCGTTGGGTTTTCGACATGAGGACCTTGGCAGAGCTACCTAGCTACCAACCTCATTGCTACCTGTAACAGGTAGCAAACAGTAAAATCTCACACCCACATCCTGATGTTCTTCTCGCCCGGTGCTGCGTCCCGCAGGTTACCGCACGCTTTCTATTGTTCTTCTATTTTATACCCGGAATTGATTTTTAACCAGCTTTCCGCATGCTACCACCCCTCCAACAGTAGCTTCTAGATACCCCAGCCGTTCTCTCTGCGGCGTACCGTGTATTACGGCCCGCTATCGTCAGTGACGAGATCTTCCGGGAACTAGTAGTACAAAGGGCTTGGTGTAGCGCACCACAAGTCGATGCGCGGGTGCGCGGCTCGCCATCACCAGTTCGCGCGATAGAATGGAGGCATTTTCGTATAGGTAAGACCGAGAGGCCGAGAGGCCCAGAGATATGAGATTTCGTATCGCTGTTATAAAGCAGGCTTAGGTACAGTAGGTATCGCCGATAGTCAGGACCCATGTGATGGTAAGGAAGGCCCAACCAGCAGCTGGGTAATTCTACTGTATCATTTGGTTACAGCTAAGCAGCGAGGATTCCGGAGTCCAAAATCGTTTTGTTCCTCTGACGACCTCGCGAGAAAGGCCCCTGTTGTGGGCGCGACGCAGCGTACGGCTTTCAAATATTAAGGTGGCCGACGAGCGGTACATGAGATGGGATGATATGCGTTGTTGTTCAACGTCAAAATCTGACCGTAGAGGGTAAGAAACAGCAAGACGGCCACCTGCATTACGCTATGGGGGACAGGCATTCAGCCCTAGTAGTAACTCGGGAAGCACGGAGCTTTAGCAACAAGCCAGTTGTCCGATTCCTATGATACCGCTTTTGAGGTTTACATTAATGTGGTTGAGGCGTAGGTGACTGGGTGTCCCCGTCATACAGGTATTACTGGTAGGAACGCCAAATCGCTGTAGTCTATCTGGGCTTCAGGCTTGCCTTGATCCATCACCAGCCTCTTCCGCTGTGCCTTGGTCTTGACCAGGAACGCCACGCATATAGCCACGCCAAACCGCGCGAGACCAATGGCCATGTATAGGGCCCCCCTGTAGCCCTTTAACACGTCGGCTTCGGCTAGCCCACGGTTATTGACATTTACGTCGACCGTGCCAGCGAATCCGAGTGCTATAGAGATGCTGTAGTTGACGACGGTGCTAACGAGGCTCGCAGCAATCCCCTGGTGTCGTCGAGGCATGGCGTCCGACAGAATCAGCGTTGCCGCCGGGAAGCTCATGTCAATGCCAAAAGGCGCGATGAGCGTGGCCACGGACGTTTGCGCCCAGTACGTCTGGCTGACGGGCATGGTCGCGATGAGAACTGCCCCGACGGTGAACGCTAGCAGGGCACAGAGCATGACCAACGGCGGTCCCATACGGTGCATCAGCGCGCCGGTGAGGATAGCAGCCACCGCGCCGGAAATTGCGACTGGGGAGAAATGGGCTGTAGCGAGGAGCAGAGACTCGGTGCACAAGACCAGCAGGAACTGCCAAGAGTAATATATCCAAATACCGAAGCATCCCCAGTCGTATGTAATAGCCCTCAGGGTGAAGGACACATTGGAGGAGAGTGTATTGAAAGGGATCAGGGGGTGCGTGGCGTAGCAGATCTCGATGACGAAGAAGACGGCCAGGATCAGGATGCCAAGAATCAAGGTAATATAGACGTACGGCTGAGACCAACCAGCAATCGGAGCCTGGTTCCACGCGAGGTTGATGAGGACGAGCGCGGCTACACCTGTGATAGTCCCCGGCATGTCGAGTTCCTCAAGGACGAGGTGCCTGAAACCTCTTGCCCTCTGCTGCCGGTGACTTTGAACTTGGGATGGGATGGCGAAGAACCCGATCACGACTACAGCGGCGAGAACGATGGAGAAGCACCAGAAAGTCCACGGCCACCACTCGAGGGCAAACAACCCGGAAAAGGCTGCGCCGAGGATTGTTCCACCTAGAGCTGTTGCGCCGAAGGTGGCGAAGACCATCGCTTTGCGTTTGCCCGGTGCGTAGGTAGAACCCAAAATCGCGAGGCTGTTCGGAAGGACGACCGCGGGTCCGACGCCTTGGAGCACACGTGCGAATATGAAAAGGACGTGGTTTGAGTAGACAGCCAATCCGGCAACTAGGTTCCAGAGTGAAAACCGCGCCATACCGAGGAGATACATGGTCTTGTAACCGAAGACATCACCCAGCCTGCCAGAGAAAATGATGAAGGTTCCCACCGTCAGGCTATACCCAGCAATGAGCCAGCTCAGCTCACCGGGATTGGTGATCCCGAACGAGTCGCCAATGACGCGGGTGATGCCGATGACCTGTCCCAGGGCAGCCTCTTTGGTGTCTATATGTCGGTTTCGAGCGGGCCAGTCCGAACCAGAGCAGGGAACACTTACGGGTGAATAGTTGGGCGAGACATATGACGGCGACGAAGATAATCTCATGGAGCAGGAAGAACGTCTCAGCAATAGACGAGTTGGTCTCAGTTTTAGTGATTCCCTGTTCCTGCTCACTGGTGTCACTCTGGGTGGGTTCCTCTACGTCGCCTTTGGCCGATGACTTCTCTTGTAGTCTCCGAGTTCCCCTTGCTGACATGACTTCTACGAGCCTGTTTCTCAGAACAACGCGGAGCTTTTCGAGTTACCTGATACATCAAGGACGCACGCGAGGATCTGGATGATTCTATGCGATTTTCATCTATTTCCAATCGCTGTTCCTCGTTGGCTCTTGAGGAGGGTTTACTGTCGCACTGAAAACCGGCGGTCTGTTCGCTCGTTTGTCGTCCGATATTGCGAGGTAGTGGGATCGAAATCCATAGACCACGAGAACTTCCACAGGTCACACGGATACGACGCCGTTTGACCGCTTTTCAGCACTCGGCGAGTCTCTAGGACTTGTCAATGATCGAACTAAGAAACCTCCGTATCTAGTAATTGGTTCTAAGATAGGAAGAGAGACGCCCGAGCCTGGTGACCACAGAAGAGAAGTGAAAGCGTTTCGCCCAAGGCTACAGTAGGAAGGCTGCATGCAAGATATCAGCCTCTGAATCTGGCGACTCTTTTTCTAACTACATCTTTCTCAAGGGGGGCCTTGGCCATCCCTTCCCAACGCCGGCGACAGTGGGATAAGCTTTGTAATAATGAAGATCATCAAGATAAGCGATTATTTGACATTACTACGTAACAAGACAGGCCCTAAAGTGACATAAACTAGAGGCTAGAGCTACCGAGGAGGTGGGCATCCACGGACGTCAGATTCTGTGTGTGTAATTACCGTAGGCAGGTCCCGCTTACTTAATTATTGAATGGGGCCGGGTGCTCTATCTTGCTGCGTTGTTATGGCCGTTTTGTTTTGGTCCGACCTGAAGGGTCACCAATTGAATTTCGCCGGTGACGAGGGCCAGTAATGTGTATAAGTAGGCATATATACCTTCATTATATAGCAGATGAACCAGTTTCTAGTTGGGCCCCAAACTAGACCCCCATTCTAGAAGCAATGTATCCAAATTTGGCGGACCTTGTTGCATCAAGTCACCCTATTCTACCTGTTCATTACATGGCATGACGCCAACTGCTCCGCGAGAGCACAACATGACTTGTGTTATAGTTCTTGAAGCTTCAAGGCTGTCGATCTCAGGGAAACGTCGTTCGACTTGGTCATACAAAGGCTCAAAGGCGAACGGCAGTACAACTGCAGTTAAGCGCCCTTCATCTCATGATTCCAAGCATCTTTCTCTCCGATTCGTTCTGCTCAATTCGACCGGGATCTTCCGTGTCTTAAACAGGCGTCGACTCTCACAGGTGAGATGAGGTCGATTTTGTATATGGTTCGGCATTTCCTCGTTGGTCGAGCCGACTCGAGGTGCCACGAAACCTCTCGTCTCTTGGAAAGACCACATGGGGCTACGGCCTTTCCTGCAGCGGTAATGTAAACTTCCCGATCCGGCGGGGAGCCGCAGCGAACGCGGCGTCAGGGTTCCGTCCACGCGGGGCCTTGGCGAGTTACTATAGATCAGACCATGCAATCGGCAGCACAGCAGGCAATCTCTTGGGGAATATATCGGGAACGGAGCCACACGCCGAGAGACACGGCCGTTTGCAAGCAAACATCTCACACACAGCATCGCGCTAAGGATGCGATTCCGGGACACAAGCATTCGCCCGGTTGGACGGTCCCACGTACCCGGAAAGGCGAACCACCACGCATTTCTTCGTCGCTGTCAATGGTGCGACATGGGTACTCTATGCGAAGCTGGAGAGTTTCACCTTGACCGCCACGCCCTCATGTTGTTTCCCTTGCGAGGCAGCCGGGTGATGGCACGGAATGAAGCGCCTAGTTGCTTTTCTTCCTCTTCTTCAGTCGGTCAAGGATGCCTGCGTCGACACGTCGAGAGCTTGTCGAAGAGGGATGTGTGGGGGTGAGAATCGAGCGTTCAAGGTCGAATATTTTGACTCGAGGCGAGGGCTTGCTTAAGGGTCTTGCGGAATAGCCTTTAAATAAGAAGCATGGATGCCGGGTTATGGAGTGCGTTTGGTGACCTATTATTCTCGGGCTCTCGTGAAAGGAACTACTTGAGCCTCTAGCTACGGAAATCACAAGTTAACCCATTCTGTTCTCAAACCCCTGGCAACAAAAGTTCACGGCTGCTTCGTCTATAGTACGTGGCAGTGTTCACTCTATAACGATCATTCGGTCGACAACATGACTTCGCCTAGGGATCCTCAGGACAAAGTCTACTCTCACTTCTGCGGCAGCCAGGCCGACCTGCTAGACCGGTTCGCCGTGTCAGAGCTGTGCAAAGGGTGGCCCGTATACCGAGACGCATCCGAATGGAAGAATTTCGCCTCCATTTTCTGCGAGGACGCATACGTATGGACGAGTGCGTGAACCTCCGATTATTACCCTCTGGTGTTCCCCCCATTTTATGAGCTTACAAGCTGATCTTTCCCCCCTGCCCTCTTCTTACAGCCTGGAGCCGACGACAGCCGTACGATGTCTTTATCGAGAAGTCCAAGATAGGCAAAGCCGCGGGAGACTTCATCATGCACCGGGAATGCGGAACCCTGGTGGACCTGAACCCGGCCACGGGACGGGCCGTCGGCAAAATGAAGGCGACTATCACGCAGCGGTTCAGCATGTCCGCCGGGGAGGCGGGGTCCGCGAGCGGCGTCTCGTCCTTTGAGCCCGTCAAGTTCGACGTGGACTGTGACTGCCGGTTCCACTTCTTCTGCCTCAAGGACGACGCGGGCGAGTGGAAGGTCAAGTACGTCAAGCTCATCTACGAGAAGGACAAGGTGGTTCCCGTCGACGGGGTGCGGGCGCCTACCTTCAGGAAGGA
Source organism: Monosporascus cannonballus (assembly GCA_004154925.1). Lineage (NCBI taxonomy): Eukaryota > Fungi > Ascomycota > Sordariomycetes > Xylariales > Monosporascus > Monosporascus cannonballus. Next base: position 209,808 of record QJNS01000725.1, read on the forward strand.
GATCCTAGACCAGTATCCGGAAGGGTACAAGTACCTCGGCGCCGCACAGAGGATGCTTGGGCATGACATTGACGAGCGCTTGCCCACTTCTCGGGATCATGGATTGTGGCTCGACTTGTACGACAAGATGGGGCAGTGGCTCGAGGGGCGGCTGGACATCGACCTTTCTAGTGCCACCGCTATAAAGAAGAATGGCGCTCGCAACGGTCATCACCTCGTCGAAGGACATGGGTATAACAATGGAAGCAATGGTGTGAAGCGGCTGAAGCTGGAGTACTGATACTTGTTAGAGAGGTGGTATCAAACAACGACAATGCGTCCGAACTTCGCAGAGATAGTTAAGATGGTCGGAGATGGTCCAATGGCGTTTTAGGCTCGCAGCAGAAGTTTCCACTTTTAGTAATAGAATAGATGTGGTATGAGATCCTCCAGAACTTGAAGAATTGCCAAGTACCTGTATTGTAGTGCTGTCGGAATGTTAGGGCAATATGGTATCAGTCTGAACAGTGCTCTGGCGATAGAACATACGTGCATTCTCTCAACCTTGTATGTCTGAAACCTCCTAACTAAGCTGGGTTTAACTTTGATTACTGAGAGTCTGCCAGTCTTTATCGGTAAACACGGCAACCCAGCCATCAATGATCTGCACATGAGCACCCTCAGCCGATCGACAGCAGCGGGCGTCGCTTCCTGCGCGGTCTGAACCACGACACTCATCCTCCGGCGCGCCACGACTTGCTTGATTTTTTTTGTTTCTCAAAATGCCGAATCGCGACGGTACCCCTCTCCCACTAGCCGTCAAGCAGTTCGGGCGCGGGAACGATACTCGTCTCCTCCAGCAGCGCCCAACGGGCTGGGCCCGCGCTCACCTTGGTAAAGGACGGACCTGCCGGCGTCCTGACGTTCTCGTCGCTGTCACTCTTGTAGCTCTCCACCATGGCCTAGCCAGGACGGGTAGGACGTGTGGGACCGCAGCCCTCTCTGTAGCGTGGAGCGCATGCTTCGCAACGCACTGTCCCCTCATCCTTCCTTTCAGCGCCCGCAAGATACCCGCAAGCGTATGGCTGGACTCGAAGTTCCGAATACAGTGAGACAAGACAGCGAAGTCCCAGCCCCCCACGCAGAAACCGAGACACTGCTCCCCCGGGGGTGGGTGCCCGCGCCAATATATTCGCCGCCCGACCAGGCCCTCGGAACATGTATTTATGTGCCTGGGCCAGTATGAACGCGCCCCGTAGCCCGGAGCCCCCGGATCCACGGCGTCGACATGACCATCGGGGGCAACGGCCTCGGCTATCACGGTGGTCGCGTTGCCCTACCTGCAGGCGAGCTCTAGAACCCGGCTCCCGGTTGTGATGCTCTAGAAATTGATAAGTTTGATGCGGTGTTAAACGTGGGCGAGCTCGATCTCCGGGCGGCTTGGGACTTGGAGGGCGTAGGAGGCGATGGCCGATCCGGGGGTGAGTGGGACTCCTCTGGCGATTGTTTAGCCGCCATTATGGAGGTACAGTCGCGGAAGGTTCTACCTAGGTATCTACTTGGTATCATCGTATTTCCCACAACTTGAGATCGACGACCTGGGATGGCGACTACTCTTGAGTCTGGCTTTCTCGTCTTGGGGGCATCAATCACGTCACTGGCTGGCTGAATTTGATATACTGGGATAGGGTAACAGTGAGTTGCTGTTATCGCAGACCTGGGCGCTTGGCACGTAGGTTGGACAGGCAATTATTACTTAGGCGCCTTCGGCGGCCTACCTTCCCTTTTCCCGTCGACAACGTGCTCGTCAAGGATAGGCCCGCCGTCGACGTAGCCGCGTTGGATTGCCTTCCGGCGAAGCTCGTAGAAGCCGGACCTGCTATATCCAGTTTTTTCCGTAATTTGGGCGAAAGGAATGCCGACGCCGTGAAGCGCCAGTGCTTGGACCCTCATGGCCAGTTGAACTTGTGATCTCTTCGCTGCGGGCTGCTTCTCTTCTGGAATTTCTATAAGTGGTGACCGGCTAGTGGAGGAAGGGCAATCGGATGGGTTGGCTGCTTCCTCCCGACGGCCATCATCTGCCATACTAGTAGAACACGGATAATGTGAGGACAGGCGTACCCGGGAATGCAGGTGATGATAATGCAAACCGTAGGGAAAGTTTGTGCCAGCACGAGTCAGCAAAGAGATATCAAAGTGTCGACACTGGTATCGAGAGGTACTTCCGGTAAGATACTTCTGTAATTAGAGGCGGCTATATATGCCTGCTGGCATTGCCTCTGAAAGCGCTGCCAGCATTCACTAGGTACTGTAATAGAAGCTGAGGCTCGCAAGCCAGAAGCCCCTCGTCGCCCAGCAGTGCCAGCCCATCGGAGCTGAACTTCATCTCGCACAGCCTCCCTGTGGCGGCCATTAGGTACGCTCTCGACCCCAGATATGCCGATTTAGCTTGCGCCATACTCCACCTGCAGTCCATCCACCGTGTGTGCCGAAGTGACCTTCATCCATGCATGTACCTGCCTACATACACTGCATCGTGGCTGGGTGGATAAGCAGGGCTCTTCACAGATGTGGCTTAGAACGCATAAGGTTCTGAATATGGAAGATGATTGACCCCTGTAACCTGTAACGCTAGCCTATGGCAAAGACGGCGGAGACGGGATCTACAAAGCGTCACCATCAGAATGAAACCCAACCACCCGCAATCTCTGGCGCTAACATATAAGGATCGAAAAGTTAAAAAGTTGATACCTGCAGAGCATGTACCTACCTACATATCCGCATATATGTAAGCCTTGAACCTTGACGATTGTTTACGACGATATTGGGGCAATTACGTACGTCCTGCTTCGTATGTGTCGAGGCTTTGCATGAATTTCCACCTGAGCGGTCTTCCCGTTCAACTTCGGCAGGACCCCAGCCGGCATTACACAGCAGCAGCGCCCTTGAGATTTGATTGATTGACTTAAGGGCAAATAACGAAAGTGTCGGGTAGTTCAGCCTTTTCTTTTCTTTTTTTTTTCTTCTTATTTGCCCTCATTCCTCGGCCGGGCTGTCTCCCTCTGAAGTTATACCCAATCATCTGGGGGGCCACCTCTCGTTTTAATTTCATTGTTCCCCTTCTCCACCGCACGTCCCGGCTTGACATCATATGCATATGCCCTTGCCGGTACTCCGCATCTGAAACAATCACATATACGTAGGCGAACAAGCAACCAACATTGATCTCCACTACCTAGGGTAGAGCCGCCCATATTTCGAAGTGCATCCCCCATATCCGACTAGACCTCCCGTCTACTATCGATGTCAAGGCTTATTACGACTGCTCTAGCCTCGTCCTAGACGATTCTCACACCTGCTTTCCCCTCTTTCCCTCCCTTACCACCTACTAGGTACCTTCCATACCATGGACGCAAACGAATATTACAACAATAACAACAACAACAACAAGGGTCCAAGTCCCTCGGCACGCCAGACCCCCGCCCCTTACTACAGTCCATATGACAATGTCTACGAGCCATCCATAGCAGCATCTACCCAGCCGCCGCCTTCCTATGCTACAGAACCTCCCCGGCCACATCAACAAGACCGCCCTGGTCCTTCTCCTTTCGAAACCGACTTCGACGACCACGTCTATCCCGCCGACTCCCGTCACACCCCCATGGACAGCCAGAACAGCTTCGCCCAGGACACCCGCTATCATAGCGCAAATGATGGGAATGTATCGCCTGTAGCTGGTGATGGCATACCATTACAGAACCAGGGCAAGACACAACATCATGACAGCATCAGTGGCGTTGGACCTATGGACTCCAACGATCACGTCTACGATGCGACAGAGCAACGCGGTGCGAACCGTCGGCGTATGGGCAGGGGACAGGACAAGCTTCGATTTGGGGAGTTGGGCATGCTTGGGGCCAGTGACAGGAGAGGCATTCCCATTTTCGTCTACCTCTTTACTATTATCCAGATTGCCGTCTTCATCGGTGAGCTGGTCAAAGCCGGTAAGTACAGTGCCAAGTCCGAGTCCTATACCTCCGCTACAATGTTACGTACCAGACGTGTTCATGTGCTAATGCTATATCTCGCGTCCTCTCCCAGCCAAGTTGACCGGCAGCCCGATTCAGACGCAGCCGGTTTTCAACCCCATGATCGGTCCGTCCACCAACGTTCTTATCAACATGGGCGCGCGATATCCCCCCTGTATGCACAACACCAGGGGCATTCAAAATCAGACAACCCGCATCGAATGGCCCTGCCCCTGGACTACGACGAGCGACCCCAACTCGGCAGACAATAAATGTACTCTCTCACAAGTTTGCGGCTTCGGCGGTGTCCCTGAGCCCTTATACCAAGTACCCCCTGGCATGGACCAAGACCCGGCCCCGAACCAGTGGTGGCGCTTCATCGTTCCCATCTTCATGCACGCCGGTTTCATCCACATCGGCTTTAACCTGCTCTTACAAATTACCCTCGGCAAGGAGATTGAGCGCGCCATCGGCTCCATCCGCTTCTTCCTCGTCTATATGGCCTCCGGCATCTTCGCCAACGTATTCGGCGCAAACTACGCCGGCACCGCCATTCCTTCCACCGGCGCCTCGGGTGCTCTCTTCGGCATCATCGCTCTGACCCTGCTCGACCTCCTCTACTCGTGGAGTGAGCGCCGCAACCCCGGGAGAGAGTTGGCCTTCATCGTCATCCAGATCCTGGTCTGCTTCGCCCTTGGCCTGCTACCGGGGTTGGATAACTTTGCCCATATTGGCGGCTTTATCATTGGCCTCTGTCTCGGTATCTCCGTGCTACATTCCCCGAACGCGCTGCGCCGCAGGATTGGCGAGGACCACTTCGGGGGACCCTCGTACTCGAATCTCGCCGGCGGACGTACCGGCATCACCAGCGTCGCCTTCCCCGCCTTTTACAGAAACCCCGTAGGCTTCTTCAAGGGTCGCAAGCCTCTGTGGTGGGCCTGGTGGCTCATCCGTGCCGCGTTCCTGATCCTGATTATAGCCGTCTTTATCGTGCTACTCAATAGCTTCTACACTAATACGAGCAACTGCGACTGGTGCCGCTATCTGAGTTGCTTGGTAAGCTTATCTCTTTGCTCCTATCAATAACCTTTTGCGGTGCCCAGAAAACAAGGCTGACTTGTCCTAATTAGAACGTCAATGGCTGGTGTGATAACATGGACATCCATGTTACACCATCGCCTGCATCATCGCTAGCACCGAGAGCGACGCCACCGCCATGAGCTGCTCGCCTGGCTTACGTTTACTCTTAATGTCAACGGGCAGGCTACGGCACTACATTGATTTCGAGGCAGAGTTGGCATACCCGGTTTCTCTTTATTGGGGGAGATGCCTCTCGTACGGTTCGCAGCATGCCTGAATTGGATGTCTTAGGCACTCCCTTCGGGCTCATGATACCCACCCCTGCTGGTGGTGGACAAACCGAAGGAATCAACGCACTTAACCAGTCTTCCCCCCTTACAATTTAGGAGTTCGGTGTGAGCACAGAACAGCCGGCGCGGACTAGCTCTAGGCGCGGATTTGATACATGATTTCGAGGGCAGGACAAGGGGCACTGCACCTACCATGGGGGTCTTCGTGTCTTTGACTGTCTACAGCAAAAGGCCCCAATACACCAATTGTCGTTTTAATGGCATCATGAAATACCCAATCACATAATTGAGTAACTGTGTATGGACTAGACATTGAGGTTCAATAGGTAAGAGCCCCCTAAGTTACCTAAGTAGTCTAAGCCTGCCTCTAGCGTCAATTCCCATGTTACAGTGTACCTTACCTTGCGTTTACTTCGGTCAGAAACAGCCGGATCAGCTGTTGCCCTTCCAGCATTCTCACTTGCCCTTGTACATTAGGGAGTTGGTATGCTAGCTCCTTTCACGACACATGATGCAGCAACGCTGTGTCAAGCTCTCCGTCTTGCGGCATGTAGCGTCCACCACTCGAGTTTGCTATAAGAAACGAAGAGTATGCCGCTATAAGACGACTTAAGCAGGTATACCTCTACGTACTCCGGTCTCCCCTGTTTATATTGCCCTTGCGTTAAAATCTGTCGGGTTTCTCTAACTGCTACCGCCCGCCCGCTCTCGCTTCTCTCACTTGATCTCTATGTATATCCCGCATATCTAGAACGACACGGACGGCAGACTCCAGCGCTCGAAAATACGTATTTAGGCTTAACCACCC